>CAXHLB010000680.1:65000-80000 GCA_964017235.1 Sabellastarte sp. h YS-2021
CGAAACGTGTGCCCAAAAAAGTTTTTGTCGTGTTTATTTCGCTAACCCCAATGACCTAACCCTAGATCGCCAAGTATTACAATACCACCACTATTTTATATTGGCTGTATGATTTTACTTGCGGTGCTGCTAGAAAGACCCGGGTGGGTAGATGTTGAGTCCGAAGTCGGATCCGAAATTCCAGTCCGGATCCGCCATTGCGGACCCAAAACGGAAAATATTAGAATTTGTTACTACACATTTCAGAGATGAAGCAAATTTGGATGGGTAGTGGGGATGATAGCACAATGTTTTACACTGAGAGTTCCAACTGAACTTACAACATTTCAGGATTCGAACCCACGACCAACTTTTACACCACCTTTCCAACACAAATTGCAACATCTTATTCATGTAAATATTAGCTCTCGATGAGCCGATCATGCAGATACCATCTAATCACAATATAACACAAATTTGAGCCTTGTCAATGCTCAAAAAAGGCGTAAATCCTGTGGGGCGAAAACCTAAGATTTCCCCTGGACCTTCAATTGAAGCACTCAGACTTGCTCCCCATGTGCCTACTAACTGCCCTGCGTGTGTACTTTATGCATGTGTGTACTTTATGCATGCATGTGATATAATGGCCCCCAGGGCAGAATAACATCATTTCCAGACCCCTGTCCTGTACAGTGCACAGCAAATATTGTCCGGCTGGACAGGTCAAAACCTGAGAAAGGCTATATATCACTGAGTGGTCACCAAATATGCATTCCAGTGGTGAATGCTAACTGGTTTCAATAAATCTTGCACACATGCAGACCCAAAAAATCATGGATTTGACATTTTTCAATGCACCAAGGGTGCCCATGTTGAAAAAAAGGCCTGAATCCTGTGGGGGGAAAACCTAAGATTCCCCCTGGACCTTCAAATGAAGCACTCCAACTTCTTCCCCATGTGCCTACTAACTGCCCTGCATGCGTACTTTATACATGCATGTGATATAATGGCCCCCAGGGCAGAATAACATCATTTCCAGACCCCTGTACTGTACAGTGCACAGCAAATATTGTCCGGCTGGACAGGTCAAAGCCTGAGAAAGGCTATATATCACTGAGTGGTCACCAAATATGCATTCCAGTGGTGAATGCTAACTGGTTTCAATAAATCTTACACACATACAGACCCAAAAAATCATGGATTTGACATTTTTCAATGCTCCAAGGGTGCCCATGCTGAAAAAAGGCCTGAATCCTGTGGGGGGAAAACCTAAGATCCCCCCCTGGACCTTCAATTGAAGCACTCCAACTTCTTCCCCATGTGCCTACTAACTGCCCTGCATGCGTACTTTATACATGCATGTGATATAATGGCCCCCAGGGCAGAATAACATCATTTCCAGACCCCTGTACTGTACAGTGCACAGCAAATATTGTCCGGCTGGACAGGTCAAAGCCTGAGAAAGGCTATATATCACTGAGTGGTCACCAAATATGCATTCCAGTGGTGAATGCTAACTGGTTTCAATAAATCTTACACACATACAGACCCAAAAAATCATGGATTTGACATTTTTCAATGCTCCAAGGGTGCCCATGCTGAAAAAAGGCCTGAATCCTGTGGGGGGAAAACCTAAGATCCCCCCCTGGACCTTCAATTGAAGCACTCCAACTTCTTCCCCATGTGCCTACTAACTGCCCTGCATGCGTACTTTATACATGCATGTGATATAATGGCCCCCAGGGCAGAATAACATCATTTCCAGACCCCTGTACTGTACAGTGCACAGCAAATATTGTCCGGCTGGACAGGTCAAAGCCTGAGAAAGGCTATATATCACTGAGTGGTCACCAAATATGCATTCCAGTGGTGAATGCTAACTGGTTTCAATAAATCTTACACACATACAGACCCAAAAAATCATGGATTTGACATTTTTCAATGCTCCAAGGGTGCCCATGCTGAAAAAAGGCCTGAATCCTGTGGGGGGAAAACCTAAGATCCCCCCCTGGACCTTCAATTGAAGCACTCAGACTTGTTCCCCATGTCCCTACTAACTGCCCTGCATGTGTACTTTATACATGCATGTGATATAATGGCCCCCAGGGCAGAATAACATCATTTCCAGACCCCTGTCCTGTACAGTGCACAGCAAATATTGTCCGGCTGGACAGGTCAAAGCCTGAGAAAGGCTATATATCACTGAGTGGTCACCAAATATGCATTCCAGTGGTGAATGCTAACTGGTTTCAATAAATCTTACACACATGCAGTCCCAAAAAACCATGGATTTGACATTTTTCAATGCTCCAAGGGGGCCCATGCTGAAAAAAGGCCTGAATACTGGGGGGCGAAAACCTAAGATCCCCCCTGGACCTTCAATTGAAGCACTCAGACTTGTTCCCCATGTCCCTACTAACTGCCCTGCATGTGTACTTTATACATGCATGTGATATAATGGCTCCCAGGGCAGAATAACATCATTTCCAGACCCCTGTCCTGTACAGTGCACAGCAAATATTGTCCGGCTGGACAGGTCAAAACCTGAGAAAGGCTATATATCACTGAGTGGTCACCAAATATGCATTCCAGTGGTGAATGCTAACTGGTTTCAATAAATCTTACACACATGCAGTCCCAAAAAATCATGGATTTGACATTTTTCAATGCTCCAAGGGTGCCCATGCTGAAAAAAGGCCTGAATACTGGGGGGCGAAAACCTAAGATCCCCCCTGGACCTTCAATTGAAGCACTCAGACTTGTTCCCCATGTCCCTACTAACTGCCCTGCATGTGTACTTTATACATGCATGTGATATAATGGCCCCCAGGGCAGAATAACATCATTTCCAGACCCCTGTCCTGTACAGTGCACAGCAAATATTGTCCGGCTGGACAGGTCAAAGCCTGAGAAAGGCTATATATCACTGAGTGGTCACCAAATATGCATTCCAGTGGTGAATGCTAACTGGTTTCAATAAATCTTACACACATACAGACCCAAAAAATCATGGATTTGACATTTTTCAATGCTCCAAGGGTGCCCATGCTGAAAAAAGGCCTGAATCCTGTGGGGGGAAAACCTAAGATCCCCCCCTGGACCTTCAATTGAAGCACTCAGACTTGTTCCCCATGTCCCTACTAACTGCCCTGCATGTGTACTTTATACATGCATGTGATATAATGGCCCCCAGGGCAGAATAACATCATTTCCAGACCCCTGTCCTGTACAGTGCACAGCAAATATTGTCCGGCTGGACAGGTCAAAGCCTGAGAAAGGCTATATATCACTGAGTGGTCACCAAATATGCATTCCAGTGGTGAATGCTAACTGGTTTCAATAAATCTTACACACATGCAGTCCCAAAAAACCATGGATTTGACATTTTTCAATGCTCCAAGGGGGCCCATGCTGAAAAAAGGCCTGAATACTGGGGGGCGAAAACCTAAGATCCCCCCTGGACCTTCAATTGAAGCACTCAGACTGGTTCCCCATGTCCCTACTAACTGCCCTGCATGTGTACTTTATACATGCATGTGATATAATGGCTCCCAGGGCAGAATAACATCATTTCCAGACCCCTGTCCTGTACAGTGCACAGCAAATATTGTCCGGCTGGACAGGTCAAAACCTGAGAAAGGCTATATATCACTGAGTGGTCACCAAATATGCATTCCAGTGGTGAATGCTAACTGGTTTCAATAAATCTTACACACATGCAGTCCCAAAAAATCATGGATTTGACATTTTTCAATGCTCCAAGGGTGCCCATGCTGAAAAAAGGCCTGAATACTGGGGGGCGAAAACCTAAGATCCCCCCTGGACCTTCAATTGAAGCACTCAGACTTGTTCTCCATGTCCCTACTAACTGCCCTGCATGTGTACTTTATACATGCATGTGATATAATGGCCCCCAGGGCAGAATAACATCATTTCCAGACCCCTGTCCTGTACAGTGCACAGCAAATATTGTCCGGCTGGACAGGTCAAAGCCTGAGAAAGGCTATATATCACTGAGTGGTCACCAAATATGCATTCCAGTGGTGAATGCTAACTGGTTTCAATAAATCTTACACACATGCAGTCCCAAAAAACCATGGATTTGACATTTTTCAATGCTCCAAGGGGGCCCATGCTGAAAAAAGGCCTGAATACTGGGGGGCGAAAACCTAAGATCCCCCCTGGACCTTCAATTGAAGCACTCAGACTTGTTCCCCATGTCCCTACTAACTGCCCTGCATGTGTACTTTATACATGCATGTGATATAATGGCCCCCAGGGCAGAATAACATCATTTCCAGACCCCTGTCCTGTACAGTGCACAGCAAATATTGTCCGGCTGGACAGGTCAAAGCCTGAGAAAGGCTATATATCACTGAGTGGTCACCAAATATGCATTCCAGTGTTGAATGCTAACTGGTTTCAATAAATCTTACACACATGCAGACCCAAAAAATCATGGATTTGACATTTTTCAATGCTCCAAGGGTGCCCATGCTGAAAAAAGGCCTGAATCCTGTGGGGGGAAAACCTAAGATCCCCCCTGGACCTTCAATTGAAGCACTCAGACTTGTTCCCCATGTCCCTACTAACTGCCCTGCATGTGTACTTTATACATGCATGTGATATAATGGCCCCCAGGGCAGAATAACATCATTTCCAGACCCCTGTCCTGTACAGTGCACAGCAAATATTGTCCGGCTGGACAGGGCAAAGCCTGAGAAAGGCTATATATCACTGAGTGGTCACCAAATATGCATTCCAGTGGTGAATGCTAACTGGTTTCAATAAATCTTACACACATGCAGTCCCAAAAAGTCATGGATTTGACATTTTTCAATGCTCCAAGGGTGCCAATGCTGAAAAAAAGGCCTGAATACTGAGGGGCAAAAACCTAAGATTCTCCCTGGTCCTTCAATTAAACCCCTGAAATAGTTCTTCATGTGCCTGGTGTATGGAATAAGTGTATATGCACTGTTAATACATCTAATAATTTCTCTGTAACCCATAATCAACCCTCAAGACATAACATTACCCCTCCCCCCCATCCCCCTCAAATGACACATACTTTGTTTTCCCAGACTTGTTTCAGCTTATTGGAGACAAGAGTGGGTGCAGATTACTGGGATTTATAATCCCCTTCCTCAAACAGAGTAAAAGCCAATGATTATTTATTTGACTTTGGTGATTGGAGACAATGGGTGTGAGAAGCTCTATAAGTGACATGAGGAGAGCTTTTCCCTTTTTCTGATTTCTTGATTGCTTCATTGTTTTATCATAAACAAACAGACATGGACTACAAAGATACTTTGCATGGAGAAAGTCAAACATACCATCTTGCATAATGAACTGAAAAGACACTGGTTCTGATTGGCTACTTGTAAGCTGTGGTACTGATTGCTATTCAGCACTATTATCCAATGAAATTTAAGTGGGGTGGGACTTAAGGGTATAAAAGAGGCAGCCCATCTCAGTGAAAATCATGTGTTATCAGATGGTCTTTTATATGGTATTGGTATTAATGTTAATATTATTGAAGATTCACTGGTGAAAATAAATTGAGGAAAGTTTATGATTTTAAAAGTGATATCTAGGATATTAGTGCTTTGGAATCTAGGATATTAGTGTTTTGGATAGTTACACATATTATGAGGTAAGTGACTCATGTATTATACTCTTCTAGTACAAGAACAGAAACTGAATGGTTATTGAAATTTAATGCTATTTAGTAGTGTATGATAAGGGACATTAATAAACCAGGAATTATAATTACATAGTATCAAAACAAAGTTTATTAGTATAGTCTCTTGAGGATATACACAGGTTTTAAGGTTTTTGCAAATACGGTGTATTATACAGGGCCTGGGATGGGGAAAATGTTGTTTTTGTCAATCAATTTGATTATTTGAGATATTTAATTCAAAGTTTACATGTAGAATAGTTAATTATTATGAAACAAAGACATCCAGCATGTACACTTGGGGATATACATAGGTTTTTAGGTTTTTGCCTGGCCAAATCCTGAAAATACGGTGTATTATACAGGGCCTGGGATGGGGAAAATGTTGTTTTTGTCAATGAAATTGATTATTTGAGATATTTAATCCAAAGTTTACCTGTAGAATAGTTAATAATTATGAAACAAAGACATCCAGCATGTACACTTGGGGATATACATAGGTTTTTAGGTTTTTGCCTGGCCAAATCCTGAAAATACGGTGTATTATACAGGGCCTGGGATAGGGAAAATGCTGTTTTTGTCAATGAAATTGATTATTTGAGATATTTAATCCAAAGTTTACATGTAGAATAGTTAATAATTATGAAACAAAGACATCCAGCATGTACACTTGGGGATATACATAGGTTTTTAGGTTTTTGCCTGGCCAAATCCTGAAAATACGGTGTATTATACAGGGCCTGGGATGGGGAAAATGTTGTTTTTGTCAATGAAATTGATTATTTGAGATATTTAATCCAAAGTTTACATGTAGAATAGTTAATAATTATGAAACAAAGACATCCAGCATGTACACTTGGGGATATACATAGGTTTTTAGGTTTTTGCCTGGCCAAATCCTGAAAATACGGTGTATTATACAGGGCCTGGGATAGGGAAAATGCTGTTTTTGTCAATGAAATTGATTATTTGAGATATTTAATCCAAAGTTTACATGTAGAATAGTTAATAATTATGAAACAAAGACATCCAGCATGTACACTTGGGGATATACATAGGTTTTTAGGTTTTTGCCTGGCCAAATCCTGAAAATACGGTGTATTATACAGGGCCTGGGATAGGGAAAATGCTGTTTTTGTCAATGAAATTGATTATTTGAGATATTTAATCCAAAGTTTACATGTAGAATAGTTAATAATTATGAAACAAAGACATCCAGCATGTACACTTGGGGATATACATAGGTTTTTAGGTTTTTGCCTGGCCAAATCCTGAAAATACGGTGTATTATACAGGGCCTGGGATAGGGAAAATGCTGTTTTTGTCAATGAAATTGATTATTTGAGATATTTAATCCAAAGTTTACATGTAGAATAGTTAATAATTATGAAACAAAGACATACAGTATGTACACTTGGGGATATACATTGGTTTTTAGGTTTTGGCCTGGCCAAATCCTGAAAATACGGTGTATTATACAGGGCCTGGGATAGGGAAAATGTTGTTTTTGTCAATGAATTTGATTATTTGAGATATTTAATTCAAAGTTTACATGTAGAATAGTTAATTATTATGAAATAAAGACATCCAGCATGTACACTTGGGTGTGCAGGCCAGGTTTCAACTAGTCACCCTTTGAGCTTCTTTGCCAAAAGTACATGTTTTGCCTCATAAAATGTTAAATCGTCCCACTGACTGCTTAAAATTTAGTATGGCCTAACAGTCTTCACCAGGGAAAAAAACAATATCAGGTATCACAGGCTAAGCCAGAGAATGCACCAGTTCCTTGCTACACTTTTACGAAAGCTGTTAGCAGAAGTTGTATAGTATTTCAAAATAATGCATGATTTGGATATCTACAAACATTGGTGAAAAATTATCTAGAGTTAGTGTAAGTGCACTGGAAATAACATGTTAGAATGACTTTTTTGTGATTATCTTGCAGTTATCAACATCTATCTTTGCTGAAGCTTTTGTGGTTTTGGCCAGTGAAATAAAAACTTTAGCTAACAGCTTTTAACTGGAGGCCAAGGTAGTTTTGGTGTTGTGTTTAGTGTACCTAAGCTAACCGGGCATCATTTTTTGGCTGCCGTGTGTGGTTATCATAAATACATAATTTATGAGGTTGTGCACAAGGCTATTAGCTTTATATGCATAATTGCACAATACCGTACTTCTTGTGCTAACTGCCTTTGGAAAAGTGCAGCAATGAACTGGTTCTTTCTCCCGGCTAGCCTGAAATGGCTTCTAGAGTTTTTTCCCCTGGCTCTGACTGTTAGGCCACACTACGTTTTGTTAATAGTGTATAAAGTTTGGTAAGGCGCTAATATTGTGATGAAGTGCCATGCAGGTGTGTCAATGTTGTTACATTTTTTGTGGGCAGCAATTTCCAAATGTAACTGCTTCGTTTATATGTTTGGTGCACTTATTCCTACAACCTTGTCCAACCCTGACTATGGCCCCGAGTTATCTGGCCCAGAGTACACTATTTTCCCTTAATCTTGCATCCTAACTATGTACAAAACACTGTAAACCTCTCTTATCTTAGAACCGTTTGGCACAAAGTAAATCCTAGGGAAGAAGTGTTTGGATTTTTTGCAGTTATTGTTTCCTTCATGCGCTAGCTATATAAACCAAACAGTTAATAATATGCAGAACACGAATAACGCCCAAAACATTTAACAGAGTACAAAAGGTATGTTTCTCTTTGCTATTCTAAAGATAGTTTTCACCTGATTTTTGCTGTGTCTCACAGTTATGCAGAACTTGCTTTTAAGAAGGCTTTTTGGAAATATGTTTAATCTGTGCCTGTGAACTGTACAATATACATAGCGACTTGCACATTTTGATAGAGTGTATTCTTCACGTTTTATTTCTTGATCAGAGACTAAATTAGGCCTACTGTTCCCTGTGTGCAACAGTTATGAAGAACTAGCTTTTTGCTACTATCTTTTGCCGCTGCTTTACTTTGGAATGGAATCATAGAAAACATTGCTAACAGCTGTCAAAACTGTCAAAACATAGAGTTCTTTGCTTGTCAGCGCCTATATGAATCTGATCTAGAAACGATTTTCATATTTGTTCTTCAGTTAGCAAGATTGATATTTTGAAGTGCTATTTTTTAACAACTTCTATAATCCAGCAATGTAACATTGAGCTTTAATAGCAGGTTTCATATTTTAACAGATTGTAATCTTATCATTTAATTGTGTGAATGCAAACATAATTTAGGTCAGATTTTACGTTGTGACAGAGTTATCAAAACCTTATTGTTAGCATGGGTTTAGACAGCTTTTTAAATTATGCCCCACAGCTGGGTGAACATTGATAATATGTTTCTGTGTTAATATCTATACCTCTCTTATATCTCTAGAGGACTGTACCAAAAATTTTTCTTGATTACCTGACAATTATCAAAATCTATCATTTTTTAGGCTTTTGTGCTAACAACTTTGACTTGGGCCAGTGAAATAAAGATTTGGCTAACCGCTTTTTAAACTTGTGCAGTTTCTTACATAGGCTAAGATTAATGAAGACAAAGTAAAAAGACACCATTCAATGACATTGAAAGTTGCTATCAATGTTCACCAAGCTACTGTGCATAACTGGAAAATCTACCAAAAATGCTTGCGAAAGCCTAAAATTATGTTTACATTCATATACGTTACTAAAGCATTAAAATATGGAGGTTGCTGTGAAAGTTTTGTGTCACATTGTTTGATCATTAATGTGGTTTATAAAATAGCCTTTAAAAATATCAATCTTGCTAACTGCAAAACCCAACAAAAATATTTTGACATGGGACTCACATGAGCACAGACGAACCAGAAATACCCTTTTCCTAAAGTTTCACAGCTGTTATCATGGTTATCTATGTAGCAGTCTCATGTTAATGTAACATCCCAAAAGCCTTGCAATAGAATGTCACTGTGTCTAGATAGGTTTATAACTTTTTGTTACAGTATGGAGAGGACAGAGTCCCCCTTTCTCACACGGACAGAGTCCCCTGTGCCCACACAGAATGATTCAGCTGAGCAGCAGACACCTGAACAGAGTACATCCCAGCCAAAGAGTACAACCACCGCAAGGCTCGCGACTGTGCTCAAGTGCCCCTTTCCAAGATGCCCAGTTGAGACAAACAGCCTTCAGAGACATTTGAGACTGGTGCACAATGTCAGGGATGCCAGAAAGGTTGTGAAACGCAAGGGCAAGTGCTTGTTGTGTGACCGTGAGGTGTCAGAGTACACGGCCCATGTGAGGGGCTATCACAAAATTAAGTGCAAAGAAAACCTCTACAGGCACATAATACAGCTTGCCCGGCATGGGTTCAGCCAAACAGCTTCAGAGTCACCAGAGCCGAGCTCGTCTGAAAATGAGGACCAGAGCCAGGACATGATGGACAGCTTCCAGGGATACCTTGAGGGGCTCGATGGCGGGGCAAAGACTGAGAACACAGCTCTGCAGCATGTTCGGCAGGTCAGGCAGGTTATCCAGGAGAAGGGGTTGGCCATGTTTGAGGATGTTGGCCCCCTCATGGAAAAGGGCGGTTTCCTTCATAGACACTGGAAGGAACCAGAGATCACCGGGAAGCCTGCTTGGCGGGTGGGTACACTCAAGAGCTACCTATACAGCCTGAAGCTCTTCCTGGAATTCTGTAAATTTTCTGAAGACTTTGTAGCATCAGACAGGTGTGACACCGCAATACAGAGAATTTCCAGGTGGCTCACATCACTAAAGGTTGACACAAAGGTCCGTCGACAAGACCTGTACCAGGAACAGGCCCAGCAGCTATTGAGTGCGGAAGATCTTCGCATGTTCTTCTCGTCACCAGGCCATACAAGAGCATTGAAGCTACTGAGCGAGGCAGCAACATCTGGGGATGCACAGGTGATAACACAGTATGTCAGTGCCTCAACCATAGCTACTGACCTGATTTTGTGGCTGCTACTCACCAACGGCAATCGCTCAGGTGCGGTCCTCAATGCGACTGTAACCGAGTTCAGAAATGCCACCCAAGAGGAGCCAGGCAAGTGGGTGCTGCAAGTGCGAAACCATAAGACGTATGCATCACACGGTCCTTGCTACCTGGTATTGCCGCTAGATCTCTACGAGTCGCTGGCCACTTGGGTGGATATTGTGAGGCCCATGCTGACTGACCAGTTACCTGCAGAGGAGAGAGTGCCTAACATCTTTGTGGATGACAATGGTCATATGCTGCCCCGGAGTACCAGTCTCCGTAAACTGAAGGCCTACACGTCAGAGACGCTTGGAGTGAGCAATGTCACAGCCACTACCATACGAAAGAGCCTTGTCAACCTGGTAAGGACACATTTCTGTACTGCAGGGGTTTGACATTTCCATGGATGATGTGCAAATCAACAGCACTAGAACAATGTAATATGAAAGCAATAAGTAACAAAACTGTATACAAAATTTCGACTTGATTCTCAAAATGGTGCGCATGCAGTAGCAGTTTAAATCAAAGGAAATAGTCAGTAAACCGCCACTTTGTTGCACTGAAAATTAGAACAGAAGCTGAGATTTAGTACTAAAAAATTTCTTATGAATGTAGTCTTTGGAGCATTTTGGCAAAAGGGATAATGTACAAATACACATGCTATAGCACTGTATCTTTGTTGTTACAAGGAACAAGGGATCAAGAAATTATATGCAAGTCTTAAATCTTTTCAGCTTGACGATGCCTTTGAGACGTCTGTGACGATGGCACAGGATATGGCGCATCACTTCTCCCATACAAGCCAGACCCAGCAGCGCCACTACAACATCAAGAAAAACATGCGTTCATCCCTAAGGGTCTCCGCCAAGATCCAGGAGATAACTCATGTAAGTATTTTTTCCTACTTCAGGGTTAGAGTTTCAAGTTAGTCGGTCAATGTAATGGTAATGGACAGAATGGGGTTAACACAGATTTTGGGTCTGACATTTGAGTCAGTGTGAGCCAAGTAATGGTAATATAAAGAAACGTTATATATTTATATGTGGGCTGGTGATCTTTAGTAATGGACTAAAAGCGCAATCTTCCAGGTGGAATAACTTTTGATTGCATTGATTAGTGATTGAGTTGTTTGCTTTTACAGACTCAGGCTACCCCAGCTGAGACCGTGGGAAAATCTCAGCCAATGAGCACAGCGCCAACAGCATCACCTGATAGCCATGATGAGGATGTTTGTACTGGCTCTGCAAATCTACTTCCTCTAGAACCAGTATTTTCGTCAGAGGATGAGGCTGATCCCCTCCTGTTTCGTGCAGATGACCACTCCTATACCTCTGCGATGCATGTGTCAGGTGACCAAGCTACAGTCAATGCCCATGTCCCATCTGCCACGGTGTCCGGAAATGACCAACCGTCAAACAACAACGACAAACTTGTGTCCTCTGCAGACGTAGAAGTGGGCATCGCTGGCATCTCAGAAACTGACTCCATGGCAGGTGTGGCAGCACAAGTATCAATCGCATCTTCAAAGCTTGCTGACACCAACCCATCTGATCTGATAAAAATGCAACAAGGGATTCGTCGCCGCTGGGACCCAGAGGATGCACGCCAGCTTATAGCAGTGCTTACTCCCTACTACACAGAGTTGTTCAAGTCCAACCTCCTGCCAAAAGTGAACGAGGTTTGCAAGATACTATGTAGCAATGGACTGTATTCCATCGTTGAAAAGAATGGTAAAGTGCGGACAATGGAAAAAGTACGCCAGGAATACAAACTGTTTAGGAAGGGATGCAAAGCGGGTGCTGAGTAGACTATACGTGAACTTGAGCAGTTGAACCATTAATCTGCATTATGTTTAAAATAAAATGACTTGTGATGATTGAATCTATTTCCTTGCTACCACATTTTGTTACTCCCTACAATTGGGCTGCATGATCTGTATTCTCGTCTTGTAAAAATGTTCTTTTGAACTATTCTCAACCTTCAAAAAATCTAGCACAGACCTTTCCGTTACCACCAGTCCCGTGAAAATCGGACAAGCGGAAACGGTGATCGGGACCGTTTCCGTGGACCCACCCCTACTGCCCATCTCAGTATATAGCCAATGCTAAGTAAATGCTTGATATGAGAAATGGGCTGGACGCAAAACAGCCGCGGGTTTCCCTTACGAGCGCACCGTCTTCACCAAATTTGGGGGATGATTTCATATGTCCCTGACCTACATTTGACCCAAACAGGGCTTGGCTGGGCCGAATTTGGGCACATTGCCACCCCTTTTCCTTAGATAGCACGCCACAGCTTATATACAGTGAATGTACTGTGCTGTTAATTGGGCAAAAACTCGTCATATTGTCAACGGATTTACCAGGCATTCAGGTGGCCCATAGATACAAGACAGACACCAAAATACAGGACAGGCAAAGACCTTTCCGTTGCCGCCAGTCCCGTGAAAATCGGACAGGCGGAAACGGTGATCGGGGCCGGTTCCGTTGACCCCCCCCCCCCCCCCCTACTGCCCATCTCAGTATATAGCCAATGCTAAGTAAATGCTTGATATGAGAAATGGGCTGGACGCAAAACAGCCGCGGTTTCCTTTACGAGCGCACCATCTTCACCAAATTTGGGGGATGATTTCATATGTCCCTGACCTACATTTGACCCAAACAGGGCTTGGCTGGGCCGAATTTGGGCACATTGCCACCCCTTTTCCTTAGATAGCACGCCACAGCTTATATACAGTGAATATACTGTGGTGTTCAGTGGTAAAAAAATCGTCATATTGTCAACGGTTTTAAAAGGCATTCAGGTGGCCCTTAGATACAAGACAGACACCAAAGTACAGGACAAGCAAAGACCTCTCCGATGGCGCCAGTCCCGTCAAAATCGGACAAGCGGAAACGGTGATCGGGGCCGTTTCCGTTGACCCACCCCTACTGCCCATCTCAGTATATAGCCAATGCTAAGTAAATGCTTGATATGAGAAATGGGCTGGAGGCAAAACAGCCGCGGTTTCCTTTACGAGCGCACCATCTTCACCAAATTTGGGGGATGATTTCATATGTGCCTGACCCACATTTGACCCAAACAGGGCTTGGCTGGGCCGAATTTGTGCACATTGCCACCCCTTTTCCTTAGATAGCATGCCACAGCTTATATACAGTGAATATACTGTGGTGTTAATTGGGCAAAAACTCGTCATATTGTCAACAGTTTTACCAGGCATTCAGGTGGCCCATAGATACAAGACAGACACCAAAGTACAGGACAAGCAAAGACCTCTCCGTTGCCGCCAGTCCCGTGAAAATCGGACAAGCGGAAACGGTGATCGGGGCCGTTTCCGTTGACCCACCCCTACTGCCCATCTCAGTATATAGCCAATGCTAAGTAAATGCTTGATATGAGAAATGGGCTGGAGGCAAAACAGCCGCGGTTTCCTTTACGAGCGCACCATCTTCACCAAATTTGGGGGATGATTTCATATGTGCCTGACCCACATTTGACCCAAACAGGGCTTGGCTGGGCCGAATTTGTGCACATTGCCACCCCTTTTCCTTAGATAGCACGCCACAGCTTATATACAGTGAATATACTGTGGTGTTCAGTGGTCAAAAAGTCGTCATATTGTCAACGGTTTTACCAAGCATTCAGGTGGCCCATAGATACAAGACAGACACCAAAATATAGGACAGGCAAAGATCTTTCCGTTGCCACCAGTCCCGTGAAAATCGGACAGGCGGAAACGGTGATCGGGGCCGTTTCCGTCGACCCACCCCTACTACCCATCTCAGTATATAGCCAATGCTAAGTAAATGCTTGATATGAGAAAGGGGCTGGACGCAAAACAGCCGCGGTTTCCCTCACGAGCGCACCATCTTCACCAAATTTGGGGGATGATTTCATATGTCCCTGACCTACATTTGACCCAAACAGGGCTTGGCTGGGCCGAATTTGGGCACATTGCCACCCCTTTTCCTTAGATAGCACGCCACAGCTTATATACAGTGAATATACTGTGGTGTTAATTGGGCAAAAACTCGTCATATTGTCAACAGTTTTACCAGGCATTCAGGTGGCCCATAGATACAAGACAGACACCAAAGTATAGGACAAGCAAAGACCTTTCCGTTGCCGCCAGTCCCGTGAAAATCGGACAAGCGGAAACGGTGATCGGGGCCGTTTCCGTTGACCCACCCCTACTGCCCATCTCAGTATATAGCCAATGCTAAGTAAATGCTTGATATGAGAAATGGGCTGGACGCAAAACAGCCGCGGTTTCCTTTACGAGCGCACCATCTTCACCAAATTTGGGGGATGATTTCATATGTCCCTGACCCACATTTGACCCAAACAGGGCTTGGCTGGGCCGAATTTGGGCACATATACCACA
>CAXHLB010000680.1:87500-138150 GCA_964017235.1 Sabellastarte sp. h YS-2021
AGACTCATAAAAGAGCTAGACAGGTAACCGACAAGAGTCTCGGGACCAACAGAACCTCAGGGGCCGCACACCACACACCAGTGAGGCCAGGCGGCCGCAAAGTTGTCTCAAACAGGCTGGGAGAGGTCTCCAGAAGTTTCGACATTCTCGCTCTGAAACTCCTCTCAACACCCTCTCTCACATATATAGTGGCAACCAATTACACATGCAGCGAATCTCTCAAAATGTTGACTTTACAAAAATATGTGACCCTTTTTTCGGAGCAAACCTGGGCGAGTGAGGTGTTGCCCGAAAGACCCGGGTGGGTAGATGTTGAGTCCGAAGTCGGATCCGAAATTCGCGTCCGGATCCGCGATTGCGGACCCAAAGCCGAAAAAATTGAATATCGTTAATAAAATATTAACCAACGGTCCGATTTTAACGAAACGAGTTGCGTTGCGGAGAGGGGGGGCTGTAGTAATGCACTGCAGCAAAAGTTTTAACTTGGACTCGAACGGTCATGTCGATACGGGATGCCGAACTTTTGAAATTTCCGGGTTTGAACCCGGGACCAATTTTTTCACCAACTTTCCAAACAAAGGATGCCACATTTTTTTAATGCCCCTGGAGATGACCACGCAGATACCTTGGTTTTTCCTCTAGCTCTAATGTTGACGGAGTTATTAAGCGAAACGTGTGCCCAAAAAAGTTTTTGTCGTGTTTATTTCGCTAACCCCAATGACCTAACCCTAGATCGCCAAGTATTACAATACCACCACTATTTTATATTGGCTGTATGATTTTACTTGCGGTGCTGCTAGAAAGACCCGGGTGGGTAGATGTTGAGTCCGAAGTCGGATCCGAAATTCCAGTCCGGATCCGCCATTGCGGACCCAAAACGGAAAATATTAGAATTTGTTACTACACATTTCAGAGATGAAGCAAATTTGGATGGGTAGTGGGGATGATAGCACAATGTTTTACACTGAGAGTTCCAACTGAACTTACAACATTTCAGGATTCGAACCCACGACCAACTTTTACACCACCTTTCCAACACAAATTGCAACATCTTATTCATGTAAATATTAGCTCTCGATGAGCCGATCATGCAGATACCATCTAATCACAATATAACACAAATTTGAGCCTTGTCAATGCTCAAAAAAGGCGTAAATCCTGTGGGGCGAAAACCTAAGATTTCCCCTGGACCTTCAATTGAAGCACTCAGACTTGCTCCCCATGTGCCTACTAACTGCCCTGCGTGTGTACTTTATGCATGTGTGTACTTTATGCATGCATGTGATATAATGGCCCCCAGGGCAGAATAACATCATTTCCAGACCCCTGTCCTGTACAGTGCACAGCAAATATTGTCCGGCTGGACAGGTCAAAACCTGAGAAAGGCTATATATCACTGAGTGGTCACCAAATATGCATTCCAGTGGTGAATGCTAACTGGTTTCAATAAATCTTGCACACATGCAGACCCAAAAAATCATGGATTTGACATTTTTCAATGCACCAAGGGTGCCCATGTTGAAAAAAAGGCCTGAATCCTGTGGGGGGAAAACCTAAGATTCCCCCTGGACCTTCAAATGAAGCACTCCAACTTCTTCCCCATGTGCCTACTAACTGCCCTGCATGCGTACTTTATACATGCATGTGATATAATGGCCCCCAGGGCAGAATAACATCATTTCCAGACCCCTGTACTGTACAGTGCACAGCAAATATTGTCCGGCTGGACAGGTCAAAGCCTGAGAAAGGCTATATATCACTGAGTGGTCACCAAATATGCATTCCAGTGGTGAATGCTAACTGGTTTCAATAAATCTTACACACATACAGACCCAAAAAATCATGGATTTGACATTTTTCAATGCTCCAAGGGTGCCCATGCTGAAAAAAGGCCTGAATCCTGTGGGGGGAAAACCTAAGATCCCCCCCTGGACCTTCAATTGAAGCACTCCAACTTCTTCCCCATGTGCCTACTAACTGCCCTGCATGCGTACTTTATACATGCATGTGATATAATGGCCCCCAGGGCAGAATAACATCATTTCCAGACCCCTGTACTGTACAGTGCACAGCAAATATTGTCCGGCTGGACAGGTCAAAGCCTGAGAAAGGCTATATATCACTGAGTGGTCACCAAATATGCATTCCAGTGGTGAATGCTAACTGGTTTCAATAAATCTTACACACATACAGACCCAAAAAATCATGGATTTGACATTTTTCAATGCTCCAAGGGTGCCCATGCTGAAAAAAGGCCTGAATCCTGTGGGGGGAAAACCTAAGATCCCCCCCTGGACCTTCAATTGAAGCACTCCAACTTCTTCCCCATGTGCCTACTAACTGCCCTGCATGCGTACTTTATACATGCATGTGATATAATGGCCCCCAGGGCAGAATAACATCATTTCCAGACCCCTGTACTGTACAGTGCACAGCAAATATTGTCCGGCTGGACAGGTCAAAGCCTGAGAAAGGCTATATATCACTGAGTGGTCACCAAATATGCATTCCAGTGGTGAATGCTAACTGGTTTCAATAAATCTTACACACATACAGACCCAAAAAATCATGGATTTGACATTTTTCAATGCTCCAAGGGTGCCCATGCTGAAAAAAGGCCTGAATCCTGTGGGGGGAAAACCTAAGATCCCCCCCTGGACCTTCAATTGAAGCACTCAGACTTGTTCCCCATGTCCCTACTAACTGCCCTGCATGTGTACTTTATACATGCATGTGATATAATGGCCCCCAGGGCAGAATAACATCATTTCCAGACCCCTGTCCTGTACAGTGCACAGCAAATATTGTCCGGCTGGACAGGTCAAAGCCTGAGAAAGGCTATATATCACTGAGTGGTCACCAAATATGCATTCCAGTGGTGAATGCTAACTGGTTTCAATAAATCTTACACACATGCAGTCCCAAAAAACCATGGATTTGACATTTTTCAATGCTCCAAGGGGGCCCATGCTGAAAAAAGGCCTGAATACTGGGGGGCGAAAACCTAAGATCCCCCCTGGACCTTCAATTGAAGCACTCAGACTTGTTCCCCATGTCCCTACTAACTGCCCTGCATGTGTACTTTATACATGCATGTGATATAATGGCTCCCAGGGCAGAATAACATCATTTCCAGACCCCTGTCCTGTACAGTGCACAGCAAATATTGTCCGGCTGGACAGGTCAAAACCTGAGAAAGGCTATATATCACTGAGTGGTCACCAAATATGCATTCCAGTGGTGAATGCTAACTGGTTTCAATAAATCTTACACACATGCAGTCCCAAAAAATCATGGATTTGACATTTTTCAATGCTCCAAGGGTGCCCATGCTGAAAAAAGGCCTGAATACTGGGGGGCGAAAACCTAAGATCCCCCCTGGACCTTCAATTGAAGCACTCAGACTTGTTCCCCATGTCCCTACTAACTGCCCTGCATGTGTACTTTATACATGCATGTGATATAATGGCCCCCAGGGCAGAATAACATCATTTCCAGACCCCTGTCCTGTACAGTGCACAGCAAATATTGTCCGGCTGGACAGGTCAAAGCCTGAGAAAGGCTATATATCACTGAGTGGTCACCAAATATGCATTCCAGTGGTGAATGCTAACTGGTTTCAATAAATCTTACACACATACAGACCCAAAAAATCATGGATTTGACATTTTTCAATGCTCCAAGGGTGCCCATGCTGAAAAAAGGCCTGAATCCTGTGGGGGGAAAACCTAAGATCCCCCCCTGGACCTTCAATTGAAGCACTCAGACTTGTTCCCCATGTCCCTACTAACTGCCCTGCATGTGTACTTTATACATGCATGTGATATAATGGCCCCCAGGGCAGAATAACATCATTTCCAGACCCCTGTCCTGTACAGTGCACAGCAAATATTGTCCGGCTGGACAGGTCAAAGCCTGAGAAAGGCTATATATCACTGAGTGGTCACCAAATATGCATTCCAGTGGTGAATGCTAACTGGTTTCAATAAATCTTACACACATGCAGTCCCAAAAAACCATGGATTTGACATTTTTCAATGCTCCAAGGGGGCCCATGCTGAAAAAAGGCCTGAATACTGGGGGGCGAAAACCTAAGATCCCCCCTGGACCTTCAATTGAAGCACTCAGACTGGTTCCCCATGTCCCTACTAACTGCCCTGCATGTGTACTTTATACATGCATGTGATATAATGGCTCCCAGGGCAGAATAACATCATTTCCAGACCCCTGTCCTGTACAGTGCACAGCAAATATTGTCCGGCTGGACAGGTCAAAACCTGAGAAAGGCTATATATCACTGAGTGGTCACCAAATATGCATTCCAGTGGTGAATGCTAACTGGTTTCAATAAATCTTACACACATGCAGTCCCAAAAAATCATGGATTTGACATTTTTCAATGCTCCAAGGGTGCCCATGCTGAAAAAAGGCCTGAATACTGGGGGGCGAAAACCTAAGATCCCCCCTGGACCTTCAATTGAAGCACTCAGACTTGTTCTCCATGTCCCTACTAACTGCCCTGCATGTGTACTTTATACATGCATGTGATATAATGGCCCCCAGGGCAGAATAACATCATTTCCAGACCCCTGTCCTGTACAGTGCACAGCAAATATTGTCCGGCTGGACAGGTCAAAGCCTGAGAAAGGCTATATATCACTGAGTGGTCACCAAATATGCATTCCAGTGGTGAATGCTAACTGGTTTCAATAAATCTTACACACATGCAGTCCCAAAAAACCATGGATTTGACATTTTTCAATGCTCCAAGGGGGCCCATGCTGAAAAAAGGCCTGAATACTGGGGGGCGAAAACCTAAGATCCCCCCTGGACCTTCAATTGAAGCACTCAGACTTGTTCCCCATGTCCCTACTAACTGCCCTGCATGTGTACTTTATACATGCATGTGATATAATGGCCCCCAGGGCAGAATAACATCATTTCCAGACCCCTGTCCTGTACAGTGCACAGCAAATATTGTCCGGCTGGACAGGTCAAAGCCTGAGAAAGGCTATATATCACTGAGTGGTCACCAAATATGCATTCCAGTGTTGAATGCTAACTGGTTTCAATAAATCTTACACACATGCAGACCCAAAAAATCATGGATTTGACATTTTTCAATGCTCCAAGGGTGCCCATGCTGAAAAAAGGCCTGAATCCTGTGGGGGGAAAACCTAAGATCCCCCCTGGACCTTCAATTGAAGCACTCAGACTTGTTCCCCATGTCCCTACTAACTGCCCTGCATGTGTACTTTATACATGCATGTGATATAATGGCCCCCAGGGCAGAATAACATCATTTCCAGACCCCTGTCCTGTACAGTGCACAGCAAATATTGTCCGGCTGGACAGGGCAAAGCCTGAGAAAGGCTATATATCACTGAGTGGTCACCAAATATGCATTCCAGTGGTGAATGCTAACTGGTTTCAATAAATCTTACACACATGCAGTCCCAAAAAGTCATGGATTTGACATTTTTCAATGCTCCAAGGGTGCCAATGCTGAAAAAAAGGCCTGAATACTGAGGGGCAAAAACCTAAGATTCTCCCTGGTCCTTCAATTAAACCCCTGAAATAGTTCTTCATGTGCCTGGTGTATGGAATAAGTGTATATGCACTGTTAATACATCTAATAATTTCTCTGTAACCCATAATCAACCCTCAAGACATAACATTACCCCTCCCCCCCATCCCCCTCAAATGACACATACTTTGTTTTCCCAGACTTGTTTCAGCTTATTGGAGACAAGAGTGGGTGCAGATTACTGGGATTTATAATCCCCTTCCTCAAACAGAGTAAAAGCCAATGATTATTTATTTGACTTTGGTGATTGGAGACAATGGGTGTGAGAAGCTCTATAAGTGACATGAGGAGAGCTTTTCCCTTTTTCTGATTTCTTGATTGCTTCATTGTTTTATCATAAACAAACAGACATGGACTACAAAGATACTTTGCATGGAGAAAGTCAAACATACCATCTTGCATAATGAACTGAAAAGACACTGGTTCTGATTGGCTACTTGTAAGCTGTGGTACTGATTGCTATTCAGCACTATTATCCAATGAAATTTAAGTGGGGTGGGACTTAAGGGTATAAAAGAGGCAGCCCATCTCAGTGAAAATCATGTGTTATCAGATGGTCTTTTATATGGTATTGGTATTAATGTTAATATTATTGAAGATTCACTGGTGAAAATAAATTGAGGAAAGTTTATGATTTTAAAAGTGATATCTAGGATATTAGTGCTTTGGAATCTAGGATATTAGTGTTTTGGATAGTTACACATATTATGAGGTAAGTGACTCATGTATTATACTCTTCTAGTACAAGAACAGAAACTGAATGGTTATTGAAATTTAATGCTATTTAGTAGTGTATGATAAGGGACATTAATAAACCAGGAATTATAATTACATAGTATCAAAACAAAGTTTATTAGTATAGTCTCTTGAGGATATACACAGGTTTTAAGGTTTTTGCAAATACGGTGTATTATACAGGGCCTGGGATGGGGAAAATGTTGTTTTTGTCAATCAATTTGATTATTTGAGATATTTAATTCAAAGTTTACATGTAGAATAGTTAATTATTATGAAACAAAGACATCCAGCATGTACACTTGGGGATATACATAGGTTTTTAGGTTTTTGCCTGGCCAAATCCTGAAAATACGGTGTATTATACAGGGCCTGGGATGGGGAAAATGTTGTTTTTGTCAATGAAATTGATTATTTGAGATATTTAATCCAAAGTTTACCTGTAGAATAGTTAATAATTATGAAACAAAGACATCCAGCATGTACACTTGGGGATATACATAGGTTTTTAGGTTTTTGCCTGGCCAAATCCTGAAAATACGGTGTATTATACAGGGCCTGGGATAGGGAAAATGCTGTTTTTGTCAATGAAATTGATTATTTGAGATATTTAATCCAAAGTTTACATGTAGAATAGTTAATAATTATGAAACAAAGACATCCAGCATGTACACTTGGGGATATACATAGGTTTTTAGGTTTTTGCCTGGCCAAATCCTGAAAATACGGTGTATTATACAGGGCCTGGGATGGGGAAAATGTTGTTTTTGTCAATGAAATTGATTATTTGAGATATTTAATCCAAAGTTTACATGTAGAATAGTTAATAATTATGAAACAAAGACATCCAGCATGTACACTTGGGGATATACATAGGTTTTTAGGTTTTTGCCTGGCCAAATCCTGAAAATACGGTGTATTATACAGGGCCTGGGATAGGGAAAATGCTGTTTTTGTCAATGAAATTGATTATTTGAGATATTTAATCCAAAGTTTACATGTAGAATAGTTAATAATTATGAAACAAAGACATCCAGCATGTACACTTGGGGATATACATAGGTTTTTAGGTTTTTGCCTGGCCAAATCCTGAAAATACGGTGTATTATACAGGGCCTGGGATAGGGAAAATGCTGTTTTTGTCAATGAAATTGATTATTTGAGATATTTAATCCAAAGTTTACATGTAGAATAGTTAATAATTATGAAACAAAGACATCCAGCATGTACACTTGGGGATATACATAGGTTTTTAGGTTTTTGCCTGGCCAAATCCTGAAAATACGGTGTATTATACAGGGCCTGGGATAGGGAAAATGCTGTTTTTGTCAATGAAATTGATTATTTGAGATATTTAATCCAAAGTTTACATGTAGAATAGTTAATAATTATGAAACAAAGACATACAGTATGTACACTTGGGGATATACATTGGTTTTTAGGTTTTGGCCTGGCCAAATCCTGAAAATACGGTGTATTATACAGGGCCTGGGATAGGGAAAATGTTGTTTTTGTCAATGAATTTGATTATTTGAGATATTTAATTCAAAGTTTACATGTAGAATAGTTAATTATTATGAAATAAAGACATCCAGCATGTACACTTGGGTGTGCAGGCCAGGTTTCAACTAGTCACCCTTTGAGCTTCTTTGCCAAAAGTACATGTTTTGCCTCATAAAATGTTAAATCGTCCCACTGACTGCTTAAAATTTAGTATGGCCTAACAGTCTTCACCAGGGAAAAAAACAATATCAGGTATCACAGGCTAAGCCAGAGAATGCACCAGTTCCTTGCTACACTTTTACGAAAGCTGTTAGCAGAAGTTGTATAGTATTTCAAAATAATGCATGATTTGGATATCTACAAACATTGGTGAAAAATTATCTAGAGTTAGTGTAAGTGCACTGGAAATAACATGTTAGAATGACTTTTTTGTGATTATCTTGCAGTTATCAACATCTATCTTTGCTGAAGCTTTTGTGGTTTTGGCCAGTGAAATAAAAACTTTAGCTAACAGCTTTTAACTGGAGGCCAAGGTAGTTTTGGTGTTGTGTTTAGTGTACCTAAGCTAACCGGGCATCATTTTTTGGCTGCCGTGTGTGGTTATCATAAATACATAATTTATGAGGTTGTGCACAAGGCTATTAGCTTTATATGCATAATTGCACAATACCGTACTTCTTGTGCTAACTGCCTTTGGAAAAGTGCAGCAATGAACTGGTTCTTTCTCCCGGCTAGCCTGAAATGGCTTCTAGAGTTTTTTCCCCTGGCTCTGACTGTTAGGCCACACTACGTTTTGTTAATAGTGTATAAAGTTTGGTAAGGCGCTAATATTGTGATGAAGTGCCATGCAGGTGTGTCAATGTTGTTACATTTTTTGTGGGCAGCAATTTCCAAATGTAACTGCTTCGTTTATATGTTTGGTGCACTTATTCCTACAACCTTGTCCAACCCTGACTATGGCCCAACCCTAAGGATTTCGAGAAAATGAGGGGTTTTACTCTCCATTGACAAGGTCATACAACGTCAAACACTTGACAGCTTGTTTGTGGCCTCGACCGGTTAGTGACCCTAGCTGTCACATGCGACCCACCATTGAAGGCTTAAGCGTTTCAACCAAGCCTGTCGAGGTTAGATCAGCTTCCATGCTTAGCAATGTAGGATATCTGGGTGATCCACTCTCACCATTCCAAAATCTTACTAGAACTGACAATCAAGAGTATGTCTGGATACCCATTGCAGCAATGTTTCTCAAAGCCACAGCTAGACCACAACCAGTGGCTTAAACACTGATACCAAGGTGATGTAGGTTCCCATCTCATGGGTTGAGAATCTCTGGATAACCAGGTATTGTTTTCTCCATTGAGTAAGTCATACAAGGTGAAACAACTGATGGCTTGTGTTAGGCCTGGACTCGTTATTAACCCTTGCCTTCACATATAACCCAACAATGAATGCTTAACCATTCCCACAAAGGCTGTGGAGGTTAACACCTTCAGCGCTTAGGAATGTCACAAATATACTTGTTCCACTCTCGCCATTCCAGAATCTTACCAGGTCTGGCAACAAACAGTGTGTCTACATACTGTGATAGGGACGATAAGCCTGTGATGCTTGTCACAGTCGCAGCTGATGCAGCAGGGGCTTACTCTATCATAACATAGTATTGTGGATGCCCATCTTATGGGTTTAGCTTTTCTAGAAAACCAGGTATTGTACTCTCCTGTCAGCAGTTCAAACACCTGACGACTGGTCTGGGGTTAGGTTTAACCATTCTGAACTATGCTGTCTTGGTTGAGGTCTTCAGTGGTTAGGAATTCAAGAAATCTGGGTGTTCCACTCTCACCATTCCATAGCCAATGTATTGCAGGTCGCCATCTCATAGGTTTAGGATTTCTAGAAAATGAGGGGTTTTACTCTCCATTGACAAGGTCATACAACGTCAAACACTTGACAGCTTGTTTGTGGCCTCGACCAGTTATTGACCCTAGCTGTCACATGCGACCCACCATTGAAGGCTTAACCGTTTCAACCAAGCCTGTCGAGGTTAGATCAGCTTCCATGCTTAGGAGTGTAGGAAATCTGGGTGATCCACTCTCACCATTCCGAAATCTTAGTAGAACTGACAATCAACAGTATGTCTGGATACCCATTGCAGCAATGTTTCTCAAAGCCACAGCTAGCCCAGAACCAGTGGCTTAAACACTGATACCAAGGTGATGTAGCTTCCCATCTCATGGGTTGAGGATCTCTGGATAACCAGGTATTGTTTTCTCGATTGAGTAGGTCATACAAGGTCAAACAACTGATGGCTTGTGTTAGGCCTCGACTCGTTATTAACCCTTGCTTTCACATATAACCCAACACTGAATGCTTAACCATTCCCACAAAGCCTGTGGAGGTTAACACCTTCAGCGCTTAGGAATGTCACAAATATACTTGTTCCACTCTTGCCATTCCAGAATCTTACCAGGTCTGGCAACAAACAGTGTGTCTACATACTGTGATAGGGACGATAAGCCTGTGATGCTTGTCACAGTCGCAGCTGATGCAGCAGGGGCTTACTCTATCATAACATAGTATTGCGGATGCCCATCTTATGGGTTTAGCTTTTCTAGAAAACCAGGTATTGTACTCTCCTGTCAGCAGGTCAAACACCTGACGACTGGTCTTGGGTTAGGTTTAACCATTCTGAACTATGCTGTCTTGGTTGAGGTCTTCAGTGGTTAGGAATTCAAGAAATCTGGGTGTTCCACTCTCACCATTCCATAGCCAATGTATTGCAGGTTGCCATCTCATAGGTTTAGGATTTCTAGAAAATGAGGGGTTTTACTCTCCATTGACAAGGTCATACAACGTCAAACACTTGACAGCTTGTTTGTGGCCTCGACCAGTTATTGACCCTGGGTAAATTCTGGGTGATCCACTCTCACGATTCCAAAATCTTAGTAGAACTGACAATCAACAGTATGTCTGGATACCCATTGCAGCAATGTTTCTCAAAGCCACAGCTAGCCCAGAACCAGTGGCTTAAACACTGATACCAAGGTGATGTAGCTTCCCATCTCATGGGTTGAGGATCTCTGGATAACCAGGTATTGTTTTCTCGATTGAGTGGGTCATACAAGGTCAAACAACTGATGGCTTGTGTTAGGCCTCGACTCGTTATTAACCCTTGCTTTCACATATAACCCAACACTGAATGCTTAACCATTCCCACAAAGCCTGTGGAGGTTAACACCTTCAGCGCTTAGGAATGTCACAAATATACTTGTTCCACTCTCGCCATTCCAGAATCGTACCAGGTCTGGCAACAAACAGTGTGTCTACATACTGTGATAGGGACGATAAACCTGTGATGCTTGTCACAGTCGCAGCTGATGCAGCAGGGGCTTAATCTATCATAACATAGTATTGCGGATGCCCATCTTATGGGTTTAGCTTTTCTAGAAAACCAGGTATTGTACTCTCCTGTCAGCAGGTCAAACACCTGACGACTGGTCTGGGGTTAGGTTTAACCATTCTGAACTATGCTGTCTTGGTTGAGGTCTTCAGTGGTTAGGAATGCAAGAAATCTGGGTGTTCCACTCTCACCATTCCAAAGCCTCAACCTGATATTGACGTTTGCTGGGATACAGAAAGTCAGAGAAATCTTGAGTTGAGAAAAGAACATCACAAGGGAAGCTTGCACTCTTCTGTGTGCTTCTTTTTTGTTGGAAATTAAGCACCAAATAAGCTGGGGTATTATTACCAGGAAATCCATTGATGTATGCTGATTGAAAATTCGGGAAATTTATGAATATCTGCGTTTTTGACAATACTTAAGTCATTGTTTGAGGTAGTTATAGTTAAGATATCAAGACAATTCTTTTTGCATGTTATTCTACAGAATCAGCACTTTATAGGAGTTTTTAATCCAGGAAAATTAAACCATGTTTAATATTTCTATTCATTTATGTCAAACATGTAACTTTTCACATATTGCAGATACGTAAAATCCGTAAAAATCGGCGATTTTGACAATATTTCACCCACTATTTCAGGTACTTATAGTCAAGATATTTGAAAAATTCTTTTTGCGTGTTATTCCACAGGATCAGCCCTTTATGCGACTTTTTAATTCATAAAAATCGGACAATGTTTACTATTTTTAATCATTTATTTAAAACATGTAACTTTTCACATATTACAGATACGTGTCATCTGTAAAAATCGGCGATTTTTACAATATTTAACCCATTATTTCAGGTACTTATAGTCAAGATATTTGAAAAATTCTTTTTGCATGTTATTCAGCAGAATCAGCCCTTTATGCGACTTTTTAATTCATAAAAATCGGACAATGTTTACTATTTTTAATGATTTATTTAAAACATGTAACTTTTCGCATATTACAGATACGTGTCATCTGTAAAAATCGGCAATTTTTAAAATATTTAAGCCATTATTTTATGTACTTAGAGCCAAGATAAAAAAAAAAATTCTTTTTGGATGTATTTCTACAGTATCAGCACTTTATGCAAGTTTTTAAATCATGAAAATCGGACAATGTTTACTATTTTTAATCATTTATTGAAAATAGGTAGGTTTTTGCATATAAGACATACGTGAACTCTGTAGAAATTCGGCGATTTTAGCAATATGTAACTCCTTATTTCAGGTACTTATAGTAATCAGTATCTACAAATTTTATTGGCATGTTATGCTACAGATCAAGCCCTTTACGTGAGTTTTTAAATCATAAAAATCGGACAATGTTTAGTATTTTAATTATTTTTTTCAAAATATGTACCTTTCAGATAACATAGATGGATGCAGTTCAGTGAAATCGTGAGTTGAAGAAAACATCACAGAGGAAGCTTGCACTCTTCTGTGAGCTGCTATGTTGTGCTTGAAAATGAGCATTAAATAGGCTGGGATGTTAATACCAGGGCATCCATTGATCTGGTGATTGGAACAAACATTGAACAGTTTGGTATTGACACATGTACACATCCTGATAATTTGTACAAACAACAAAGCAAACAAGGTTTCAAACTTCAGGAAATCTCTGAAATTAGTTTTTGGGTCAATATTCAACTCAGTAGTTAGGGGACTTATAGTTAATATATTCAAAAAATTCTTTTTGCATATTACTTCACAGCAACAGACCTTTATGCGACAATTTAAATCACTACAATTGATGCATGTTTAGTATTATTAATCTTTATTTAAATATAAATAAGTTGGAAATATTTCAAAATTCGGAGAATCCGTGAAAATTGCTGTTTTTGACAATATTCACCTCATTATTTAAGATACTTCCGGTTACGATATTGAAATGATTTTTTTTGCAGGTTATTCTACTCAATCAACCCTTTCTACGACTGCTTAAATCATGAAAATTGAAGAATGTTAACTAGTATAAATTGTTATTTGAAAATATACAACTTTTAAATATTTCAAACATCGGGAAATCAGTGAAAATCGGCGTTTTTGACAATATTTACCCTATTATTTGAAGTACTTATAGTTAAGATATTTTAAAAATTCTTCTTGGGTGTTTTTCTACAGGATCAGTCCTTTATGCGACATTTTAAATTATAAAAATCGGACAATGTTTACTATTTTTAATTATTTATTGAAAAGATGTAACTTTTCGGAAATCACAGATACGTGAAATCGGTAAAAATCGCCGATTTTTACAATATTTAACCCAATATTTCAGGTATTTATAGTCAAGATATTTTAATAATTCTTCTTGGATGTTTTTCTACAGAATCAGCCCTTTATGCGACATTTTAAATCATGAAAATCGGACGATGTTTACTATTTTTAATTATTTATTGAAAAGATGTAACTTTTCGGAAATCACAGATACGTGAATTCAGTAAAAATCGGCGATTTTTACAATATTTAACCCAATATTTGAGGTACTTATAGTTAAGATATTTTAAAAATTCTTCTTGGATGTTTTTCTACAGAATCAGCCCTTTATGCGACATTTTAAATCATGAAAATCGGACGATGTTTACTATTTTTAATTATTTCTTGAAAAGATGTAACTTTTCGGAAATCACAGATATGGGAATTCAGTAAAAATCGGCGATTTTTACAATATTTAACCCAATATTTGAGGTACTTATAGTTAAGATATTTTAAAAATTCTTCTTGGATCTTTTTCTACAGAATCAGCCCTTTATGCGACATTTTAAATCATGAAAATCGGACAATGTTTACTATTTTTAATTATTTTTTAAAAACGTCTATCTTTCAAATGTTATAACAGGCAGAAATCAGTGATTTGAGGAAAAAAACATCACGGGGGAAGCTTGCACTCTTCTGTGTGCCTCTTTGTTTTGTTGGTTGTATATGTAAACATTTCCAGGATGTGTGTATAAGTCACTATGCCAGACACTAATTAATCTTATTCTCAAAACACATGCATCCCTGCATATCCTGGTAACAATACACCTGTTTATCTGACATGCCTTTCCAGGCATGAGTGCTGTTAGTGAGTGATGTGTGGACTGACATTCTTAAACTTAAACTAACTATTAATATAATAAAATACTTTAACAGTGCATAGAAATAGTTAATGTTTATGTTGAACAATCATATTATTTAGTTAATAGCTTGTTAAATTAATTTATTGTGTGAGTGAAATCGCATATTACTGCAGAGAAAAAAAATAATTCAATACACCTAAGGTTATGTTAAGAGTGACACTTTAAACTACATCAACTGCATCATAACAAAATAGTATATGTATGCTTGTGCACGCCAATCCTCTTCATTACTTGTGAGTTCTCCAAGTGATAAAGCTGTGCATTTTGCTTGCTACATTTTGTGTTTCTTTGTGTTTATTCTTTTTCCTTTTTGGAATAATTTTAAACAAGAAATGTAAGTTATATTTTATTTACTAAATACTCATGAATAATAGTGTATATATTTAACATGTAGTAATTATAGTAGACATGTAGTTTTCATTAACATTTTAAATAATCTAAAACTGTAGTTTCATGTTGTATAACTTAACAGAAAATATAAAATATGTGATGTATCAGAAGTGTAGATAATATAGAAGAACAAATTTAAAGAAATATGTTGATTATACACATTGTGTTGACAAGTAAAGATAGTGAAATTCTGAAGAAAAGCCTCTCATTTTCGCCATGTTTGGATGACTTTGAGGATCACTTAAAGTGAAATATGTTGACTAAAACTGATGTATACACGTAGTACTACATCTCTAGATTATGTAGAAAAAAAAATAATTCAATTATCTTGATTATAAGTATCATTTTTATCGACTAGAATATGACATATATAATGAAATGTAGAGGAAAAGCCTCTCATTTTCGCCATGTTTGGATGACTTTCAGGGTCCCTTAAAGTGAAATATGTTGACTAAAACTCATGTATACACGTAGTACTACATCTCTAGATTATGTAGAAAAAAAAATAATTCAATTATCTTGATTATAAGTATCATTTTTATCGACTAGAATATGACATATATAATGAAATGTAGAGGAAAAGCCTCTCATTTTCGCCATGTTTGGATGACTTTCAGGGTCCCTTAAAGTGAAATATGTTGACTAAAACTCATGTATACACGTAGTACTACATCTCTAGATTATGTAGAAAAAAAATAATTCAATTATCTTGATTATAAATATTATTTTTAGCGACTAGAATATGACATATATAATGAAATGTAGAGGAAAAGCCTCTCATTTTCGCCATGTTTGGATGACTTTCAGGGTCCCTTAAAGTTAAATATGTTGACTAAAACTCATGTATACACGTAGTACTACATCTCTAGATTATGTAGAAAAAAAAATAATTCAATTATCTTGATTATAAGTATCATTTTTATCGACTAGAATATGACATATATAATGAAATGTAGAGGAAAAGCCTCTCATTTTCGCCATGTTTGGATGACTTTCAGGGTCCCTTAAAGTGAAATATGTTGACTAAAACTCATGTATACACGTAGTACTACATCTCTAGATTATGTAGAAAAAAAATAATTCAATTATCTTGATTATAAATATTATTTTTAGCGACTAGAATATGACATATATAATGAAATGTAGAGGAAAAGCCTCTCATTTTCGCCATGTTTGGATGACTTTCAGGGTCCCTTAAAGTTAAATATGTTGACTAAAACTCATGTATACACGTAGTACTACATCTCTAGATTATGTAGGAAAAAAAATAATTCAATTATCTTGATTATAAATATTATTTTTATCGACTAGAATATGACATATATAATGAAATGTAGAGGAAAAGCCTCTCATTTTCGCCATGTTTGAATGACTTTCAGGGTCCCTTAAAGTGAAATATGTTGACTAAAACTCATGTATACACGTAGTACTACATCTCTAGATTATGTAGAAAAAAAAATAATTCAATTATCTTGATTATAAATATCATTTTTATCGAATAGAATATGACATATATAATGAAATGTAGAGGAAAAGCCTCTCATTTTCGCCATGTTTGGATGACTTTGAGGGTCACTTAAAGTGAAATATGTTGACTAAAACTGATGTATACACGTAGTACTACATCTCTAGATAATGTAGAAAAAAAAATAATTCAATTATCTTGATTATAAATATCATTTTTAGCGACTAGAATATGAAATATATAATGAAATGTAGAGGAAAAGCCTCTCATTTTCGCCATGTTTGGATGACTTTAACGGTCCCTTAAAGTTAAATATGTTGACTAAAACTCATGTATACACGTAGTACTACATCTCTAGATTATGTAGAAAAAAAAATAATTCAATTATCCTGATTATAAATATTATTTTTATCGACTAGAATATGACATATATAATGAAATGTAGAGGAAAAGCCTCTCATTTTCGCCATGTTTGGATGACTTTACCGGTCCCTTAAAGTTAAATATGTTGACTAAAACTCATGTATACACGTAGTACTACATCTCTAGATTATGTATAAAAAAAAATAATTCAATTATCCTGATTATAAATATTATTTTTATCGACTAGAATATGACATATATAATGAAATGTAGAGGAAAAGCCTCTCATTTTCGCCATGTTTGGATGACTTTAACGGTCCCTTAAAGTTAAATATGTTGACTAAAACTCATGTATACACGTAGTACTACATCTCTAGATTATGTAGAAAAAAAAAATTCAATTATCTTGATTATAAATATTATTTTTATCGACTAGAATATGACATATATAATGAAATGTAGAGGAAAAGCCTCTCATTTTCGCCATGTTTGGATGACTTTGAGGGTCACTTAAAGTGAAATATGTTGACTAAAACTCATGTATACACGTAGTACTACATCTCTAGATTATGTAGAAAAAAAATAATTCAATTATCTTGATTATAAATATCATTTTTATCGACTAGAATATGACATATATAATGAAATGTAGAGGAAAAGCCTCTCATTTTCGCCATGTTTGGATGACTTTGAGGGTCACTTAAAGTGAAATATGTTGACTAAAGCTCATGTATACACGTAGTACTACATCTCTAGATTATGTAGAAAAAAAATAATTCAATTATCTTGATTATAAATATTATTTTTATCGACTAGAATATGACATATATAATGAAATGTACAGGAAAAGCCTCTCATTTTCGCCATGTTTGTATGAGTTTCAGGGTCCCTTAAAGTGAAATATGTTGACTAAAACTCATGTATACACGTAGTACTACATCTCTAGATTATGTAGAAAAAAAAATAATTCAATTATCTTGATTATAAATATCATTTTTATCGAATAGAATATGACATATATAATGAAATGTAGAGGAAAAGCCTCTCATTTTCGCCATGTTTGGATGACGTTGAGGGTCACTTAAAGTGAAATATGTTGACTAAAACTGATGTATACACGTAGTACTACATCTCTAGATTATGTAGAAAAAAAAATAATTCAATTATCCTGATTATAAATATCATTTTTAGCGACTAGAATATGACATATATAATGAAATGTAGAGGAAAAGCCTCTCATTTTCGCCATGTTTGTATGACTTTGAGGGTCCCTTAAAATTAAATATGTTGAGTAAAACTCATGTATACACGTAGTACTACATCTCTAGATTATGTAGAAAAAAAATAATTCAATTATCTTGATTATAAATATCATTTTTAGCGACTAGAATATGACATATATAATGAAATGTAGAGGAAAAGCCTCTCATTTTCGCCATGTTTGGATGACTTTAACGGTCCCTTAAAGTTAAATATGTTGACTAAAACTCATGTATACACGTAGTACTACATCTCTAGATTATGTAGAAAAAAAAATAATTCAATTATCCTGATTATAAATATTATTTTTATCGACTAGAATATGACATATATAATGAAATGTAGAGGAAAAGCCTCTCATTTTCGCCATGTTTGGATGACTTTAACGGTCCCTTAAAGTTAAATATGTTGACTAAAACTCATGTATACACGTAGTACTACATCTCTAGATTATGTAGAAAAAAAAATAATTCAATTATCCTGATTATAAATATTATTTTTATCGACTAGAATATGACATATATAATGAAATGTAGAGGAAAAGCCTCTCATTTTCGCCATGTTTGGATGACTTTAACGGTCCCTTAAAGTTAAATATGTTGACTAAAACTCATGTATACACGTAGTACTACATCTCTAGATTATGTAGAAAAAAAAATAATTCAATTATCTTGATTATAAATATTATTTTTATCGACTAGAATATGACATATATAATGAAATGTAGAGGAAAAGCCTCTCATTTTTGCCATGTTTGGATGACTTTGAGGGTCACTTAAAGTGAAATATGTTGACTAAAACTGACGTTTACACGTAGTACTACATCTCTAGATTATGTAGAACAAAAATAATTCAATTATCTTGATCATAAATATTATTTTTATCGACTAGAATATGACATATATAATGAAATGTACAGGAAAAGCCTCTCATTTTCGCCATGTTTGGATGACTTTCAGGGTCCCTTAAAGTTAAATATGTTGACTAAAACTCATGTATACACGTAGTACTACATCTCTAGATTATGTAGAAAAAAAAATAATACAATTATCCTGATTATAAATATTATTTTTATCGACTAGAATATGACATATATAATGAAATGTAGAGGAAAAGCCTCTCATTTTCGCCATGTTTGGATGACTTTGAGGGTCACTTAAAGTGAAATATGTTGACTAAAACTGATGTTTACACGTAGTACTACATCTCTAGATTATGTAGAAAAAAAATAATTCAATTATCTTGATCATAAATATTATTTTTATCGACTAGAATATGACATATATAATGAAATGTACAGGAAAAGCCTCTCATTTTCGCCATGTTTGGATGACTTTCAGGGTCCCTTAAAGTTAAATATGTTGACTAAAACTCATGTATACACGTAGTACTACATCTCTAGATAATGTAGAAAAAAAAATAATTCAATTATCTCGATTATAAATATCATTTTTAGCGACTAGAATATGACATATATAATGAAATGTAGAGGAAAAGCCTCTCATTTTCGCCATGTTTGGATGACTTTAATGGTCCCTTAAAGTTAAATATGTTGACTAAAACTCATGTATACACGTAGTACTACATCTCTAGATTATGTAGAAAAAAAAATAATTCAATTATCTTGATTATAAATATTATTTTTATCGACTAGAATATGACATATATAATGAAATGTAGAGGAAAAGCCTCTCATTTTCGCCATGTTTGGATGACTTTAAGGGTCCCTTAAAGTTAAATATGTTGACTAAAACTCGTGTATACACGTAGTACTACATCTCTAGATTATGTAGAAAAAAAAATAATTCAATTATCTTGATTATAAATATTATTTTTATCGACTAGAATATGACATATATAATGAAATGTAGAGGAAAAGCCTCTCATTTTCGCCATGTTTGGATGACTTTGAGGGTCACTTAAAGTGAAATATGTTGACTAAAACTCATGTATACACGTAGTACTACATCTCTAGATTATGTAGAAAAAAAAATAATTCAATTATCTTGATTATAAATATTATTTTTATCGACTAGAATATGACATATATAATGAAATGTAGAGGAAAAGCCTCTCATTTTCGCCATGTTTGGATGACTTTGAGGGTCCCTTAAAGTGAAATATGTTGACTAAAACTCATGTATACACGTTGTACTACATCTCTAGATTATGTAGAAAAAAAATAATTCAATTATCTTGATTATAAATATTATTTTTATCGACTAGAATATGACATGTATAATGAAATGTACAGGAAAAGCCTCTCATTTTCGCCATGTTTGAATGACTTTCAGGGTCCCTTAAAGTTAAATATGTTGACTAAAACTCATGTATACACGTAGTACTACATCTCTAGATTATGTAGAAAAAAAATTCAATTATCTTGATTATAAATATTATTTTTATCCACTGGAATATGACATATATAATGAAATTTTGAAGAAAAACCTCTCATTCTCGCCATGTTTGAATGACTTTGAGGGTCACTTAAAGTCACTTAAAGTGTCCCTATATATTTAGTTTAACATTTAACGCTTAGTGTATTGGTACTTATTTTGACAAAATGTGTTATTTGTTTTTCAGCTGACCATGGTTAGACCACTTAAGCCGTAAGTATGAATTCATGATCAAATTTTTTAATAAGTTTGAATATGTTTGCCAAAAGTGGCAAATCCAGTGTTATAACTTTATCACTTCTATTATTTAGTTTTGTATGTCATGATACAGTAGAACCTCTATTATCCAACCATCTTGGGGGAGTAACTATTAGGTCGGATAATAGAAGGGCTAAAATAATAGGCTTAAATGGAGTTGGGAGAGTGGTTTTGAGGTCAGATAATTGAAAATTTGGATAATAGAAGGTCAGATAATGGAGGTTCTACTGTATTATTTTTCTATGAAATAACAGCCTTGGTAGAATAGTGGCACCATAGTTGTATAAAGTAAATGAATGAAAAGATGTAAGCTTGTGGGAAAGGTCAGATATGAACTATATGATCTATATCTGGTTTTCAGAATTCAAGAATCAGCTTCTGAGGATGATTCCATCCGAGACCCTGATTGGAGCTCGGATGTGGGTATTCTGTCATCTTCATCATCGAGTGAGGAAGAAGCGCCCCCCAGGTTCAACTTCCTGGTTGACCTGAAGGGTAAGTACTATGTATAAACACTTTCATACTGAATGGCTCATATATAGCTCAGGGACTATGGTGGGGTAGTGGAAATCCACTCACCTTCCACTTCTTAGGTTGGTGGTTCAAACCCCGGAACTGATGTGAGAAAATTGATTGTTCCTTACCAACAGTCAGCCAATTATAGGACAGAACCTTGAACAACAGTACTGGTTTCCTCTATCCATAAAACTACCGACTGTGATATGATCTGTTCAGTGTTAAAAGCAATGTGAAACCCAAAATAAATTTTAAAAAATTGAGGTCAGGCACCGACCAATATATTTTACATTCCCTGTTCATCTTTTTATTAGATTTGGTTTAAAAACACTAACGCCATGTACTTAACAGTATTTTTAAGTAAAAGCTCTCATGTTTCTTCTTTGTGCTTTACAGGCAAACCTGGAAGGGCCCGGGGGAGAAGGTCACCACCTGGGGGTACTACCTATCGGCCCAACAGGGAGGGACCACCTGAGCCCGCCTCTGATGAAAAAGGTATGCATTATTAGATACACATGTACAAAGTCCCCTCTTGATGTACTGATTTCAACCAATTAGTTTATTCTAAAATGTGCTCTCAATAAAGAAAAAAATCATTCATTATTTGTAATATTTTATCCTGCATTAGTCAGTTAGACAGCCACTTGCTTTCTTCACTTGTGTTGCCTTAGTCCAATGACATTCAAAAATAGATCATCTTTCCACCAGCTTCATAACAAATGATTGATTGTATGGAAGGTACGGAAAAAAAATTAAAAGCATACAAGCATGTCAAAAGTCAAAAATGTATTAGCATGTATTAGTGTAAATACTGTGATTTAGTAATGCTTTATTAAGTTATGAAATGAATAGCATCATTTTACAGGGTATACCTAGCAAGGTGATTCCCCAAATATTAGAATGCAAGTGTTACTTGTTTATCTACTTCAGCATATTTATTGCTTCCCTTCACCTGCTCCAATGATTTTATAGACTGGTGGACTTACTATCTAATTGTGCTCATCTGCAATTCAAATGATTGGTGTCACCAAGCTTAGGGTCAAATGTCAAAAAATGTTTTATTATAAATTGTACTGATTTATTGGTCATCTTTTTTCAGAGAAACCTGTTGCGGGGCGGGCCAGAAAGACGTCTGCTGCTAAGCGTGTCCCCTTTAGATCAAGGGCGGGGACACCTCAAGATGGTATGCATTTTGATATATGCAAGTATTACAAAGCTTAGAACTCCACCAATGATCTAATAGTTTTACCTAAAGGGAAACTGAAGTAACAATCTTTGTATGTTGCCATACTTTTGCCCTCAAGCTTAATATCAAATTATCAGTCTTAAGTTATCTCCATTTTCATTGTTAAAATATTAGGGTTAATCTATATATTTTCATTAATAACTATGGACCATTAAAGCATTTATCAAAAGTGCCGAAGTAATTTATTGCTTTTCTTTACAGTGATATCCAACCCTCCAAGCGAGGAGAGCTACAAGTCCCCTCGATCGCCAACTCCACCTCCGGAGGAAGGTATGGAAAAACACAAAAAATTTATCCGAGTACTGTAAGAGAACATTTTTTTATATATTGGCAGGGTTTCTTGTATTGAATAAGGGTTAACTTCCAGATGTTACCTTGTAGAATTCTAGTTAATTTAGATTCATAAATTAATCTTTCTGTCCATTCACCTATTTCTTAAAAAGTTAACCTGAATGCCTGTACAGCGCCCAATGAAGTAGTAAAGATGAGTGATCTTTGTGATGGTCTAAGGAGCTTTACATACACCTTTACCTAAATTTCATCAAGGATAGAAGTTCTAAATATACATTAGAAAGTAACGCCAAAGATATCTGATGAGAAATGGAAAATTAAAACATGTTGTCAAATGTCAAAACTTAAAAGAAATATTACTTTAAATTGCTTGCAAAGGTAAAAAAACTTTTTGTTCTGCTTTCAGAGGGGAAACTTAAGCCAAGGCTGGGAAGGATCAGGAGGTCCCCACCAGGTGGCACAACCTTTCGGCCAAACCGTGAGGGACCTCCTGAGCGGGATGCAGTATCCTCACTTCCTGGTAAGTTGTGAAAGGTACACCCTTTTAATTATCAGAGTCACAGCAACAGAACATTTTATGTTCAGGTTCAATTTTATCTATGCGTTAAAAGTATAACAGTGATTACTATGCCTATGATTTTAGTATAGCTGGGATTCAGTACTAAAACATTGCTCTGTGCTATTTTCGAAGACACCTGAATACAGTTCTTCTACTAATCATGCAAAACACAAAATCATATAAACTTGAAAAGTCATCTGCAATAAAAGTTGTATATTGTTTATTTTTACAGGCTCCTCCATTATTTCGAAAGTTGGCAATTGGCGAATGGAGGAGTCAGACGAGGATGCTCCCGCAGCCTTGGCAGCCTCTGCAGCCTCTGAAGCACCCAAACCTGGTAATTTTGAGCTAATGCACACACAATAGCCAATGTTGGTTTTAGAAAAGAAACGATTATCATCATTTAACCATATTTATTCTAATAAAGTTGTATGGGCAAACAAAATTTAGAAGCACAGCATGACTTTGGCTTCATCATTTATGAGCTAAAACAATAGCTAAGTAGTGATCTAGCCACAGGAAATGATTGTGGCAACAGCAGTTAGTCAGCCTGACCTTGACATCTGTTCTTAAATAATCAAATATTGAACAATTTAGTGGTTTATATAAATATATATTATATTTCTACATTAAGATCATGGCCCTGTCTGCTTAAGCTAAAATAGTTTAACAATTGAAACATTATGTGTATTTTTATATTTTAGGAAATGTTGCTTGTCCAATATGCGATAAGCACGTGAGGCGCAGGAAGATTTCTGACCACTTTCGGCAAGTTCATAAGGTCAAGTGGTCCAGGCAGTTTTCTAGTGCTGGGCAGGATGCAAGGCCTCACAAGGTTTGCCCTCTCTGCAATTCTAAGGTGCGCAGGGCAGACAAACACTTGCAATTTTCCAAGTGTGGGAAAGGGATTGCAAAAGGGTCTGCCCTGTATATGAAACTGATGAGGGCAATGGCAGAGAGCAAAGAGCCCAAAAGAAAACCCCAACAACCTTTTCCAACCAACAATCCCCCATCTGGCCATTCCAACCCAATTCCTTCTACATCTTCCCTAACCCAACCCAAACCCCCCAAAAATATTCCAGTCCCGACAACTGCTCCCCAATCATCACTTTTTGACCCAATAATTCCCACCCAATCTGCCCCGGTCAACAACCCACCTGAAACTGTCCCTCAAGAAATTCTGTCCAAATCCAACACCCTGTCCCTCGCTTCTGCCATTCCCTCTGACAAAGGTACCACTACTCCTACTGTAGCTGACGAGATGACACAGGACAAACTTTTACAGCTATTCGAGACAGACTTAAACGGGGCATTGATGAAAGGTAGGAAACTGACAAACGACATTAAGTCTACGGTGACGCATGTCCGACGTATCCTGGAACATTGTCCTTACAATAGCGTGAAAGATTTTGACACTGCCGCATTCCTTAAGTCAATAAAAAATAACTACATCAACAAGATTTTGAACGAAGGTCAACTGAATGGTAGGAAAGTCACACCAAAAACTCTTCAAAATCACCTTTATTCCTTCTCAGAATTTGCTTTTTTTGTCAAGGACGAGATTTATGAAGGTCTTCAATACTCGGTCATAAAGACTAAGATAAATCGTTGGACATCACTTTTGAAGCCCGCCAAAAAGCAGCAAGCAGCTGAATTAGCTCTTCAGAAAAGGTCAGAGCGAGTCACCTGTGATGATATTGTGAAAGTGGACAGGGGCGAGTCAGTGAAGGAGGCCATAGCAATTCTTGACCGAATGCTGGCCGAAGATAATCCTTCATTTACCATTTTTGAGTTTTCAAAGGTCAGGGCTTATCTGCAGTATGCTATTATCACACAAAATGCTTGCAGAACAGGAATTATCACCAAATTTGATCGTGATGTTTACGATGCGCGCTGTTACGATAAGGCCACAGAAAAGGTTGTGTTCTCTATGGCCAAACACAAAACTTCTGGCAGCTTGGGGCCTGCAGATATCTGCATCTGTGATGCAACCTTTAGGCATCTGGAAACATATGTGAACAAAATAAGGTCAGCAATTTTGAACAGCAATGGGATAGAGGATGTGCCCTCTACTCCAATCTTTCCGGCAAAGAATGGAAAAGCACAAACTGCGTCAAATGTGTCCAATTCTCTCACCGACATGTTTAAAAAAGTCGGTTTCAAACACAGGGTCACCTGTACATCAGTTAGGCACACAGCGGCAACATACTCATTTAACGGGGCCACTTTGAACCAATGGACCGCGGTCATAAGGCACATGAAACATTCACAGGCAACTCATGAAAGATTTTACATAGATTCGAATGCGATCCAACTGTCCACAACTGCTAATAATTTAATTACCAGGATTCTTAGGGGTGCTGAACCGAAAAAAGAAGCCTCAACTGAATTGACGGAGACATTACAAAAGTTGACGGCTGCTGTTACGGGACAACAGACAAGTCATTTTTCACAGGACCAACTCTACAAATCGATGACAATGCATTTAGGGCACCACGGAGCTATGATCTCAAACCAACAACTTGCAATAGGAGGAAATACTCCTATTGTAGAAGATATTGTTGGGGCCACAAATTTGGAGGCTGTGGGTGAGAGTGCAAAAGAATGCACTCAAACGGAGGGACAATTGGCTGGTAAGTCAGATGTGAATAGGGTGGGTTTACAAGTTGCAATAGAAGAAAATTCTCCTATTGTAACGGAGATTGGTGCAGCCACAAATTTGGAGGCTATGGATGAGAGTGCAAAAGAATGCACTCAAGCGGGGGGACAAATGGCTGGTAAGTCAGATTTGGTTGATTTACAGGATGAAAATGGGGAGAATGTACAGGTATTAGGAAGGGTTAATCAAAGTCAGTCACCTACTGAGGCTGTGGGGGAAATGGTAGGCGATATTTTGCCAAAAGATGGAGCTTCAATTTTGGGTAAGCTGAAGCCAGACTTCTCTATTGAAACCCGAGAAGCTGAGCTAAAAGCTAGGGGGAGGGCTAGGGCAGAACAAGATTTGATTGACTGCATTCTGCCTGAAGATGACTACGATATTTTAATCGGAAGTGGTCGTACAAACAAGATTTCTAAGGAGGATGTTGAAAACTTTAAAAGGGTTTTGAGGTCACAAGGTGAGGGAAAGGAGGAACGGCTGGGCTTTTTAGAAAAGTTAGATTACCTTGAAGAATGTAAGGATCTGGACTGTGGGCTTACTATTTCAGAACATAAGGACATGGGACTAGGGGTACATACCACCCGCAATTTTGAAAAGGGTGATGTTATTTTGGAGTATTGTGGTAGGTGGATTCCAGCCTCTGATTTTCAAAACCATGATCTGGATACGGGCTATGTTCTTTTTGTGGGCAACTACGGTGCAATTGACGCGACGTTTGACGACGGACGACTGGGTCGATTGGTCAACCATTCTCGGGTTGATGCTAATTGCAAGCTACATTTTGAGAAACCAAAAGATGGCAACCCGAGAGTGGGGATCGTCGCCCTTAAGGACATTGTGAGTGGTACCCAGCTCTTTTATGACTATGGGGACAGACGGAGTGATGTTTTAAAAGATCACGAATTCCTTCGGGCTCACAAACGTGTCCCGGAGGAAGCACTCCGTCTGTCCCCATACTCAAAAAAGGAGATGGGGAAACCTGTGGTGGCCAGTCCTGCGCAGAAGCGACACCTGCCACTGCCTTATGATCTACAGCCAGTGGTGAAGCTCCTGCGCCTTGACTTATCACAGGGAATGTCAGCCTCTCACCCTCCAGAATCCAGGGAAAGGTTAGTTAAATTAACATTACCCAAAATAAGTGATACAGTAATACTTACTGTAAAATACTAAGTGCTGTAAATATGAATGTTATATTTCTAAATGATTTAGTAATGAAAGACTACTCAAAGATTTTCACTTCCTTATTATGTTCTCACCCATATGTTATATAAATATGTAACCATTCTTCTCTATGTATCATGCTAATTAGTTTTCTTTTTGTCATTACAGTGAAGATACCCAGGCCTCAACAACAGACTGTAAGACTGCCAGTGAAGAGATGGTCCCACCCTATGCGGAAGGGGTTACTGTTGATACAATGGAAATATCTCCTGAAAGAGACTCTGAAGATGACGCCATGTCTGAAATTATTCCTCTTTCAGAGACATTTCCTCGGGGAAAATCTAAAGATGTGGCAATTGAGGAAACTGCCTTTCCTTTAGAAAATCCTCAGACAGTAGCTCTTACACCTGTTGTGGCACCAGCACCTGTTTCAGCACCAGTAGATGTTTCCGCACCAGCAGCTGTGTCTGCACCAGTAACTGTTACACCAACAACAGTTGCTGATGTAGCTGCAGTTGATGATGCAGAAGCAGTTGCTGATGCACCAGCAGATACTGATGCACCAGCAGTGGTTGATGCACCAACAAGTGTTTCTGCACCGACAGCTGTTTCTGCACCAGATCCTGTTACTCTACCAGCAGTTGCTGGTAGAGCAGTTTCTGATGCAGCAGCAGTTGGTGATGCAGCAGCAGTTGTTGATGCACCAACACCTGTGGTGGGACTAAAATCCAAATTGGAATCCCTGGTACTCCTGATTTCCCATGATTCCAGTTTCAGAAAAAAGGTACAGTGGTTTACTGTCTTAAAGTAAAATTGTTTTGAAGTATTGATAATTTAGCCTTAACCTCCTCCAGATTTTCTCAGACAATAAGCATTTGAATTATAGACAGTATACACCTATATTTTGTAAATTTGTATTGTTATTATTTGCATAACATTATTGCATAACATTGCTAGTTAGTCTAGAATAACTATATAGCACCATAAGGTGACATGCTATACTGTCAGAGTCCTTAGTTAAATGGTAATAAATAGATATTTTTATTGATGCTATCTATACTGGTGAGAAATGGATCTTTGCCCATGTTCATTACTTTTGATTTTACAGGTTGATTCGATCAAAACAATCAACGTAGATGAAACTATCTCAAGGGAGTACCAGGGAGCCGAGGATTATATCCATGAAGCTGGCAGCATTGGCGAGGTGTACGGGTATCTTGATAAGCTCTTCCCTGGAAGACAACTGGATGACATGATGAGGTTGACAACCCTGATGCGCTATGAAATTGCGGCACGGCACTTAGTGAAAGAAAGCATGTGTGAAGAAGCCCGAGCTGTAGCCCCATCAGTAGTCAGTACTTCAGCTCCGAGTACGAGTAATGTTGTACCAAGGCGTTACTTCAATGAACAGCAGCGGGCCTTGCTAAAGGATGTCTTTAAAGTAGACATCAATAATGGCAAAGTTAGCAAGGTCGCTGTTCGGGCATTGTTGAAAATGAGGCCCGCCTTGGTGCTTGCACTGGCTCCTGGTGAGGATACACCTAGTCAGATTTTAGTTGACAAGGTTTTCGAGGCTGTAAAGGCATATGCAAGAACAATGAGAAAAAAAAAAGAACAAATGGATTAAAAAATGTTATACTATCTAAGAATTACAATTTTTTATTAAATTTAGTAGTGTGATTTATAATATTTTATGGATTTTTTCATTGTTCTAGCATTCTTTTACTTCACAATGTATGGCTCACTGATTACTCAAAGATAAACTCAATGTTACAACAGAATGTATTCATATCTTGTGCTCTCCATTGTGGTCACATACATCTTGGCGGTCCTCATGCTTCTTGTTGTACTTCCTTGCTGTTCGTGTCCATTTAATATTTTCTTTATTTATTTCTTATTCATATGGTTAAAAGGTTTACAAATAATTTCAAAACATTTGAATGATTTTGAAAACATCTATGTATTACCAATATGCAGAGATTTCTATTGCCATAACATTGTTATATTATGTATTACAATCATGAAAACAAGTCATTAAATTAAAAGACCATTAAATTTGTGTCAGCATTTTTGAACCTGATATTATATTCTGTTGTAAAATTGAGTATATCAGGTGCATGCAATTTCATAGCAACAAGAAATCACCCCTTCCCTGATTCATTGGAGAAGATCGTGCAACGAGGATGTGGCTTTGCACCCGTATCCAGCAGTTGTCAAGTTTGCATTTCTCAAAGACTGCATTACTCTTTTTTCATAAAATTTTGAATCAGGAGGTCCTAATGTTGGACTGGGGACAGAGACGTTATGTTTTGATATATATTTTTGTATTTTTCCTGTACCATCCTGGTAATGTCTAATGATAGTTGTGTTGAATGTTTTATGCACCCGTTGCCAGCAGGTGCACAGGGAATATTCGCTGAACATTACTATGTGATTGGATTTGTAAATCCAGAGGTCCTTGTTGACTGGTACTTTGATGGAAAACTAAACTGTATATATCACTATGGTATTGATTATGAAAGGCCTCAAACAGAAGAATTCTTCCAGCAGTGCACATAATGTATCATCATTGTAGTGTCAAATTCAATGTAGCGGTCTTCATGTTCGTGTTGCACTTCTTCATTGCATTTGATATTCCTGGTACTTTATTGTGGAACTTAAACTTTTACTTTTCATTTGTTTTTAGAAAAAGAAAGTTTCAAGATAAAAAGTTTTCTTATTTTTGAAAAAGACAATAGTATAAACATAGTGTAGCCATCTTGTGGTTTCTCTCGTAGCTTGCATTTAGCATCTACACTGTGTTTGCAGTATTGTTTTTTCCAGAGAAAAGATTACTTTTTAGAGCAGGAGAATTTTTCCGGCAATACACATTTTGAAAAAGTGTCAGATTCAATGTAGCGGTCTCCATGTAAGTGTCGTACTTCTTCATTGTTTCTGATGCTTTGCTAATCTTATAACATACAGTTGGTCAAGGATCTGCACTGTAATCTGCCAACCATTGGTAAGCAACTACCAACTTTCCAGGTGTGTCCTGGGTTTGAACCACAGACCTCAAAAGTGACAGGCAAGTGTGCTATCACTGGCCCCAGTATTACCCAGTCAAAACTTGACTATCATCTTTTTTGTCATGTAAGTGTATTACAAACCAGTCATCTTCCTGAGTATCACCGAGCATGTAATTGACTGGATATAGAATCTGCTGACAATAGTGCAGGTAGTTGCAATTGCACAGGAAGTGTTGACAGAGAAATCACCAGCTAAAGATCGATAGTGTATATCACTGTTGAGCTGGCAACATCTCTGTCAGCACCTCCGGTGCAATTGCAACTACCCATTCTATTGTTAGCAGACTATATATATATAGTCAATTTCATGCATGGTAATAGTCAGGAAGATGGCTGTGTTGTAGTACTTTGTGTCTAACTATTTGATTGTGTTAAATTCAATAGAGCGGTCTTCAGGTTAGTGTCGTACTTCTTTATTAATTTTAGCATTTTTAAGTGGTCCTGTTGGATGTTTCAAGTGTTTTATAGTGGTAAATGACAGTAAACATTGATATGTTTATGTTGATAGTGTAAGTCACTTACAAGGTGGCAACATATCTGTCAGCGCTTCTAGTGTATAAGCAAGTACTCAATCTATTGTTGCCAGACTATATTTCTAGTCAATTACATGTGTGGTGAGAGTCAGTAAAATGGCTTGATTGTAGTATTTTGTGTCTACTTATTTGACTGAAATGTTTATTTTTTGCAAAAGCACAGGCAAGGTAGCTAAAATATGTGTTAGATTCAATGAAGCGGTCTTCATGTTAGTGTCGTACTTCTTCATTGTTTTTAGCATTTTTTCAGCAAGTTGTTACAGGTTTCAAGTGCTTTGTAATGGTAAATGACAGTAAACTGTTATATGCTTAAGTTCAAAAATAATAGTGTATGGCACTATTATGGTGTTGACGTCTCAGTCAGTACTTCCAGTGCAAATGCAAATACCTGTTCGATTGTTACCAGACCATATATCTAGTCATTTCCATATTTGGTGAGTCAGGAAGATAGCTGGCTTGAAGTAATTCATGTCTACTTATTTTATTAAAATGTTTATTACTTGTGAAGGCACATGCAGGGAAGCAAAAATTAGTGTTAAATTCAATATAGCGGTTTTCATGTTAGTGTCATACTTCTTCATTGTTTTTAGCATTTTTTAGCGTGTTGCAAGTACTTTTTAGTGGTAAATGTCAGGAAGCTTTGATATGCTTACTTTCTGTACAATGAAAAGAAGAATCTACAATAAAGTGTGGGATACTTTACTGGTTTGTCAAAATGCATTTGAAGATCTTGTCCACTTTTATAATTCAAAAGATATATTTACTTTAAGCTGGGATGACCTATGGTTTGGTGGCCCAGTATGTTATTCTCATCTGAGATGGACAAAAATCAAGACATTATGGTATTTTTAGCACTTAATGTAGTGCTTGCTTTTGTTAAGTTTGTTTTGATGATAAGATAAATGAATAAAAGTAATACAATGGACAAACTGTAATAACAGGTGTTTTATTTTAGAAATTACCAGAACTGATATCTGACAGTATGTCTGGTCATAGCGATGCTCATCTTAGTCACAGCTCGCCCACCACCAGGGGCTTAAACACACATAACAGGGTATTACAGGTACCCATCTCATGGGTTTAGGATATATAGATATCCAGGTATTGTACCCTCCATTGAGAAGGTCATATAACGTCAAACACTTTATGACTTGTCTGAATCCTTGACCCATTATTGAAGGTCCTCAGTGGCCTAGTGGTTAGCAAGTTTGGCATCTAATCATAGGCTGTCACCTCTGTGGGTTCGAGTCCCACAAGTGGCAATTCTGAGGACCTGTCCCAATATGACCCTGGCTGTTGAACGGGACGTAAAACCCCAACTTTGACCTTTGACCTTTGACCCATTATTGAACCTCGCTGTCACACATAACCCACCTCTGAAGGCTTAACCATTCACAATAAAGGTTAACACCTCCAGCACTTAAGACTGTAACAAATCTGGTTATTTCACTGTCACCATCCCAAAGTTGTACCAGGTCTGAGAAACAACAGTGCATCCTGGCAATGCTCATTGTGGTTGCAGCTGGCCAAGCAGAGGCTTAAATCCTCAGGCACTGCAGGTAACCATCTCGTTTGTTTAGGATTTCTAGAAAACCATGTATTGCACTCTCCATTGCAAAAGACTTTAAATGTCAAACACCTGACACCTTGTCTGTTGTATAGTCCCTTGAGTGAGCCAAACTGACATACATAACCAAGCGATAGAGGCCAAACGATTCCCAACAAGCCATTATTGGGTTAGGGTTCAAACCTACAGTGCTTAGGAATGTAAGAAATGAGATGTTCTAATCTCACCATTCCATAGTCTCATCAGATATAATAAGCAATAATATATCTGCTTACCCGTCCCACAGGTGCTCGTCATGGTCTCAGCTGACTGAGAACCAGACACTGAAGTCCTCATACCAAGGTATTGCAGATACCGCTCTCATGGGTCGACGCTCACTAGAAAACCAGGTATTATACTCTCCAGTAAAGAGGTCATACAACATCAAACACCTGACTGCTTCTGTGTGGCCTTGTCCCATCAATGACCCTTCTTGTCACAAACATCTTGGAGGCTGACCCATTCTCACTTAGCTGAATTTGTGGTCTAAGTCATCCTGGGTTGTATCTTCGAAATTGTTAATTGTGCACAGATATATCATATATAATTGATGCTTTCCAGAGATTGGCAGTTGTACTATCACAATACATCAGCATTTTAACAATTATATCATGAAAAAGTGTAAACGTAGACCTTTTAAAGTCACCAAAATCACAGAACCTGTGGTTAGCATTGGCACTGGTTACAACCTTGAACACCTGCAGTTGTTAATTATGTCATAAATACACCATATATAATTGACGATTTTGTGAGATTAGTAGTTATACTAACACAATACATCAGTTTTTCTAACAGTTATATCATGAAAAAGTGTAAAAGTAAAGACCTTTGAAAGTCACCAAAATCACCAAATATGTTGTTAGAATTGCTGTGGGTTACAACTTTGAACACTTGAAATTAGTAATTATCTCGTAAATATACTATATATAATTGATGCTTTTCTGAGATTGGCAGTTGTACTATCACAATACATCAGCTTTTTAACAACTATATCCTGAAAAAAGTGTAAAAGTAGACCTTTGGAAGTCACCAAAATTGCAGAATCTGTGGTTAGCATTGCCGCAGGTTAGAACTTTGAACACTTGAAATTATTAATTATATCGCAAATACATCATATATAATTGAGGATTTTGTCAGAATAGCAGTTATACTATGCCAATACATCAGATTTTTAACAGTTATATCATGAAAAAGTGTAAAAGTAGACCTTTGAAAGTCACCAAAATTGCCAAATTTGTGGTTAGAATTGCCGTGGGTTACAACTTTGAACACTTGAAATTAGTAATTATCTCGTAAATATACTATATATAATTGATGGTTTTCTGAGATTGGCAGTTGTACTATCACAATTAACAACTATATCCTGAAAAAAGTGTAAAAGTAGACCTTTGGAAGTCACCAAAATTGCAGAATCTGTGGTTAGCATTGCCGCAGGTTAGAACTTTGAACACTTGAAATTATTAATTATATCGCAAATACATCAAATATAATTGAGGATTTTGTCAGAATAGCAGTTATACTATGCCAATACATCAGATTTTTAACAGTTATATCATGAAAAAGTGTAAAAGTAGACCTTTGAAAGTCACCAAAATCGCCAAATTTGTGGTTAGAATTGCCGTGGGTTAGAACTTTGAACACTTGAAATTATTAATTATGTCATAAATACACTATATAAAATTGATGTTTTTGTGAGATTAGCAGTTATACTATCCCAATGCATCGGCTTTTTAACACCTATACCATGCAAAAGTGTAAAAGTAGACCGTTCAAAATTACCAAAATCACCAAATTTGTGGTTAGCATTGCCGTGGGTTACAACTTTGAACACTTGAAATTAGTAATTATCTCGTAAATATACTATATATAATTGATGGTTTTCTGAGATTGGCAGTTGTACTATCACAATTAACAACTATATCCTGAAAAAAGTGTAAAAGTAGACCTTTGGAAGTCACCAAAATTGCAGAATCTGTGGTTAGCATTGCCGCAGGTTAGAACTTTGAACACTTGAAATTATTAATTATATCGCAAATACATCATATATAATTGAGGATTTTGTCAGAATAGCAGTTATACTATGCCAATACATCAGATTTTTAACAGTTATATCATGAAAAAGTGTAAAAGTAGACCTTTGAAAGTCACCAAAATCGCCAAATTTGTGGTTAGAATTGCCGTGGGTTAGAACTTTGAACACTTGAAATTATTAATTATGTCATAAATACACTATATAAAATTGATGTTTTTGTGAGATTAGCAGTTATACTATCCCAATGCATCGGCTTTTTTAACACCTATACCATGAAAAAGTGTAAAAGTAGACCGTTCAAAATTACCAAAATCACCAAATTTGTGGTTAGTATTGCCGTGGGTTACAACTTTGAACACTTGAAATTAGTAATTATCTCGTAAATATACTATATATAATTGATGCTTTTCTGAGATTGGCAGTTGTACTATCACAATACATCAGCTTTTTAACAATTATATCCTGAAAAAAGTGTAAAAGTAGACCTTTGGAAGTCACCAAAATTGCAGAATCTGTGGTTAGCATTGCCGAAGGTTAGAACTTTGAACACTTGAAATTATTAATTATATCGCAAATACATCATATATAATTGAGGATTTTGTCAGAATAGCAGTTATACTATGCCAATACATCAGATTTTTAACAGTTATATCATGAAAAAGTGTAAAAGTAGACCTTTGAAAGTCACCAAAATCGCCAAATTTGTGGTTAGAATTGCCGTGGGTTACAACTTTGAACACTTGAAATTAGTAATTATCTCGTAAATATACTATATATAATTGATGGTTTTCTGAGATTGGCAGTTGTACTATCACAATTAACAACTATATCCTGAAAAAAGTGTAAAAGTAGACCTTTGGAAGTCACCAAAATTGCAGAATCTGTGGTTAGCATTGCCGCAGGTTAGAACTTTGAACACTTGAAATTATTAATTATATCGCAAATACATCATATATAATTGAGGATTTTGTCAGAATAGCAGTTATACTATGCCAATACATCAGATTTTTAACAGTTATATCATGAAAAAGTGTAAAAGTAGACCTTTGAAAGTCACCAAAATCGCCAAATTTGTGGTTAGAATTGCCGTGGGTTAGAACTTTGAACACTTGAAATTATTAATTATGTCATAAATACACTATATAAAATTGATGTTTTTGTGAGATTAGCAGTTATACTATCCCAATGCATCGGCTTTTTAACACCTATACCATGAAAAAGTGTAAAAGTAGACCGTTCAAAATTACCAAAATCACCAAATTTGTGGTTAGTATTGCCGTGGGTTACAACTTTGAACACTTGAAATTAGTAATTATCTCGTAAATATACTATATATAATTGATGCTTTTCTGAGATTGGCAGTTGTACTATCACAATACATCAGCTTTTTAACAATTATATCCTGAAAAAAGTGTAAAAGTAGACCTTTGGAAGTCACCAAAATTGCAGAATCTGTGGTTAGCATTGCCGCAGGTTAGAACTTTGAACACTTGAAATTATTAATTATATCGCAAATACATCATATATAATTGAGGATTTTGTCAGAATAGCAGTTATACTATGCCAATACATCAGATTTTTAACAGTTATATCATGAAAAAGTGTAAAAGTAGACCTTTGAAAGTCACCAAAATCGCCAAATTTGTGGTTAGAATTGCCGTGGGTTACAACTTTGAACACTTGAAATTAGTAATTATCTCGTAAATATACTATATATAATTGATGGTTTTCTGAGATTGGCAGTTGTACTATCACAATTAACAACTATATCCTGAAAAAAGTGTAAAAGTAGACCTTTGGAAGTCACCAAAATTGCAGAATCTGTGGTTAGCATTGCCGCAGGTTAGAACTTTGAACACTTGAAATTATTAATTATGTCATAAATACACTATATAAAATTGATGTTTTTGTGAGATTAGCAGTTATACTACCCCAATGAATCGGCTTTTTAACACCTATACCATGAAAAGGTGTAAAAGTAGACCGTTCAAAATTACCAAAATCACCAAATTTGTGGTTAGCATTGCCGCAGGTTAGAACTTTGAACACTTGAAATTAGTAATTATATCGCAAATACATCATATATAATTGAGGATTTTGTCAGAATAGCAGTTATACTATGCCAATACATCAGTTTTTTAACAGTTTTATCATGAAAAAGTGTAAAAGTAGACCTTTGAAAGTCACCAAAATCGCAGAATCTGTGGTCAGCATTGCCGCGGGTTACAACTTTGAATACTTGAAATTTGTAATTATATCGTAAATATACTATATATAATTGATGCTTTTCTGAGATTAGCAGTAATACTATCCCAGTGCATCAGCTTTTTAACAATTATATCATGAAAAAGTGTAAAAGTATACCTTTGAAAGTCTCCAAAATCACCGAATTTGTGGTCAGCTTTGCCCAGGGTTACAACTTTGAGCAATTGAATTTATTAATTTTGTTGTAAATACATTACATATAACTAATGTAATCAAAAGAAGAGCATTAGTACAATAAATAGATATCACTTTTTTAACAATTACCTTATGATAAAGTGTACAAGTACATCTTTAAAAGTTGCTGAATTTGTGGTTAGAATTGCCGTGGGTTACAGCTTTGAAGGCTTGAAATTATTAATTATGTCATAAATACACTATATATAATTGTTGATCTCAAAAGAAGAGCATTAGTACAATTAATAAACATAAGTCTTTGGACAATTACCTCATGATAAAGTGTACAAGTACACCTTTAAAAGTTGCCAAAATTAACAATTTGATTGTCAGAATAACTACGGGTTAGGACTTTGAACACTAAGAATTTGTATTTATGTCATTCTTTTTTAAAATAGATTTGATATTCTGAAGGTAACAACATTAGAATAGTCAGAACATAGCACTCTTTTAAAAGCACATCATAAAAAATTGTAAAAATAAACACATGAAAATATGAAAAAAATGATGTATTTTTCATCAAAAAAACTGAGAATTAGTATTAATTATACATCACTTCCAACAACAAATAGCATGTATTAACAAACTTAAATAATTTAAATAAATATATTGAAAAAGTTTAACACCATTGAAAATTATATTTGATCAATTAACTTCAATGGGACAAGTAAAATATTACCTGAAAAATTCACAATGTATGCATTAATTTTCAGTCATTCACTATGTACTCATCCAAGATTTTTCAAAAATGGACATAACCCCGTTATGGACATAGCCCCGAAATGGACCAAACCCCGAAATGGACATAACCCCGAAATGGACCAAACCCCATTTATTATGGACATAACCCCGTTCAAAAATGGACATAACCCCACTTATTATGGACATAACCCCGTTATGGACGAAACCCCGAAATGGACGAACCCCACTTATTGTGGACATAACCCCACTTATCTGGACATAACCCCACTTATTGGGGGTATATAACCCCACTATGAGAGGACCCTAACCCCCTAACCCCTAACCAACCCAACCCCTAACCCCTAACCCCTAACCCCTAACCCCTAACCCCTAACCCCCCTAACCAACCCCTAACCCAACCCCTAACCCCTAACCCTAACCCTTTTCTAAAAATTAACCCCAAACCCCTAATTCTGCCAGAAAGGTACTTTCTAGTCATGCTATGGACTTAAACAAGGTATGCCTGGATTAGTCTTGATGAGGACAGTATGAAGATGATGTAATACTCAACATTGGCACTGAAACCCAAGAGCTACGTCCAAAAATATGGTTTTCAGTTTTTGTCGTGATTTTTTTCAACAGGAAATCCCTACTAAAACAAAGTTTTGGCCTTCTGCAACCAAACCATTGAGTCTGCAGACACTGTAATGGTATAAAACTCTTGGCTAGCCTGTGGGAGATTCCCTCTTGCAGCCACAACTGACTGTTTATCCATACTGAACCCAATAATGGACGTTTTCTAAAAATTAACCCCAAACCCCTAATTCTGCCAGAAAGGTACTTTCTAGTCATGCTATGGACTTAAACAAGGTATGCCTGGATTAGTCTTGATGAGGACAGTATGAAGATGATGTAATACTCAACATTGGCACTGAAACCCAAGAGCTACGTCCAAAAATATGGTTTTCAGTTTTTGTCGTGATTTTTTTCAACAGGAAATCCCTACTAAAACAAAGTTTTGGCCTTCTGCAACCAAACCATTGAGTCTGCAGACACTGTAATGGTATAAAACTCTTGGCTAGCCTGTGGGAGATTCCCTCTTGCAGCCACAACTGACTGTTTATCCATACTGAACCCAATAATGGACGTTTTCTAAAAATTAACCCCAAACCCCTAATTCTGCCAGAAAGGTACTTTCTAGTCATGCTATGGACTTAAACAAGGTATGCCTGGATTAGTCTTGATGAGGACAGTATGAAGATGATGTAATACTCAACATTGGCACTGAAACCCAAGAGCTACGTCCAAAAATATGGTTTTCAGTTTTTGTCGTGATTTTTTTCAACAGGAAATCCCTACTAAAACAAAGTTTTGGCCTTCTGCAACCAAACCATTGAGTCTGCAGACACTGTAATGGTATAAAACTCTTGGCTAGCCTGTGGGAGATTCCCTCTTGCAGCCACAACTGACTGTTTATCCATACTGAACCCAATAATGGACGTTTTCTAAAAATTAACCCCAAACCCCTAATTCTGCCAGAAAGGTACTTTCTAGTCATGCTATGGACTTAAACAAGGTATGCCTGGATTAGTCTTGATGAGGACAGTATGAAGATGATGTAATACTCAACATTGGCACTGAAACCCAAGAGCTACGTCCAAAAATATGGTTTTCAGTTTTTGTCGTGATTTTTTTCAACAGGAAATCCCTACTAAAACAAAGTTTTGGCCTTCTGCAACCAAACCATTGAGTCTGCAGACACTGTAATGGTATAAAACTCTTGGCTAGCCTGTGGGAGATTCCCTCTTGCAGCCACAACTGACTGTTTATCCATACTGAACCCAATAATGGACGTTTTCTAAAAATTAACCCCAAACCCCTAATTCTGCCAGAAAGGTACTTTCTAGTCATGCTATGGACTTAAACAAGGTATGCCTGGATTAGTCTTGATGAGGACAGTATGAAGATGATGTAATACTCAACATTGGCACTGAAACCCAAGAGCTACGTCCAAAAATATGGTTTTCAGTTTTTGTCGTGATTTTTTTCAACAGGAAATCCCTACTAAAACAAAGTTTTGGCCTTCTGCAACCAAACCATTGAGTCTGCAGACACTGTAATGGTATAAAACTCTTGGCTAGCCTGTGGGAGATTCCCTCTTGCAGCCACAACTGACTGTTTATCCATACTGAACCCAATAATGGACGTTTTCTAAAAATTAACCCCAAACCCCTAATTCTGCCAGAAAGGTACTTTCTAGTCATGCTATGGACTTAAACAAGGTATGCCTGGATTAGTCTTGATGAGGACAGTATGAAGATGATGTAATACTCAACATTGGCACTGAAACCCAAGAGCTACGTCCAAAAATATGGTTTTCAGTTTTTGTCGTGATTTTTTTCAACAGGAAATCCCTACTAAAACAAAGTTTTGGCCTTCTGCAACCAAACCATTGAGTCTGCAGACACTGTAATGGTATAAAACTCTTGGCTAGCCTGTGGGAGATTCCCTCTTGCAGCCACAACTGACTGTTTATCCATACTGAACCCAATAATGGACGTTTTCTAAAAATTAACCCCAAACCCCTAATTCTGCCAGAAAGGTACTTTCTAGTCATGCTATGGACTTAAACAAGGTATGCCTGGATTAGTCTTGATGAGGACAGTATGAAGATGATGTAATACTCAACATTGGCACTGAAACCCAAGAGCTACGTCCAAAAATATGGTTTTCAGTTTTTGTCGTGATTTTTTTCAACAGGAAATCCCTACTAAAACAAAGTTTTGGCCTTCTGCAACCAAACCATTGAGTCTGCAGACACTGTAATGGTATAAAACTCTTGGCTAGCCTGTGGGAGATTCCCTCTTGCAGCCACAACTGACTGTTTATCCATACTGAACCCAATAATGGACGTTTTCTAAAAATTAACCCCAAACCCCTAATTCTGCCAGAAAGGTACTTTCTAGTCATGCTATGGACTTAAACAAGGTATGCCTGGATTAGTCTTGATGAGGACAGTATGAAGATGATGTAATACTCAACATTGGCACTGAAACCCAAGAGCTACGTCCAAAAATATGGTTTTCAGTTTTTGTCGTGATTTTTTTCAACAGGAAATCCCTACTAAAACAAAGTTTTGGCCTTCTGCAACCAAACCATTGAGTCTGCAGACACTGTAATGGTATAAAACTCTTGGCTAGCCTGTGGGAGATTCCCTCTTGCAGCCACAACTGACTGTTTATCCATACTGAACCCAATAATGGACGTTTTCTAAAAATTAACCCCAAACCCCTAATTCTGCCAGAAAGGTACTTTCTAGTCATGCTATGGACTTAAACAAGGTATGCCTGGATTAGTCTTGATGAGGACAGTATGAAGATGATGTAATACTCAACATTGGCACTGAAACCCAAGAGCTACGTCCAAAAATATGGTTTTCAGTTTTTGTCGTGATTTTTTTCAACAGGAAATCCCTACTAAAACAAAGTTTTGGCCTTCTGCAACCAAACCATTGAGTCTGCAGACACTGTAATGGTATAAAACTCTTGGCTAGCCTGTGGGAGATTCCCTCTTGCAGCCACAACTGACTGTTTATCCATACTGAACCCAATAATGGACGTTTTCTAAAAATTAACCCCAAACCCCTAATTCTGCCAGAAAGGTACTTTCTAGTCATGCTATGGACTTAAACAAGGTATGCCTGGATTAGTCTTGATGAGGACAGTATGAAGATGATGTAATACTCAACATTGGCACTGAAACCCAAGAGCTACGTCCAAAAATATGGTTTTCAGTTTTTGTCGTGATTTTTTTCAACAGGAAATCCCTACTAAAACAAAGTTTTGGCCTTCTGCAACCAAACCATTGAGTCTGCAGACACTGTAATGGTATAAAACTCTTGGCTAGCCTGTGGGAGATTCCCTCTTGCAGCCACAACTGACTGTTTATCCATACTGAACCCAATAATGGACGTTTTCTAAAAATTAACCCCAAACCCCTAATTCTGCCAGAAAGGTACTTTCTAGTCATGCTATGGACTTAAACAAGGTATGCCTGGATTAGTCTTGATGAGGACAGTATGAAGATGATGTAATACTCAACATTGGCACTGAAACCCAAGAGCTACGTCCAAAAATATGGTTTTCAGTTTTTGTCGTGATTTTTTTCAACAGGAAATCCCTACTAAAACAAAGTTTTGGCCTTCTGCAACCAAACCATTGAGTCTGCAGACACTGTAATGGTATAAAACTCTTGGCTAGCCTGTGGGAGATTCCCTCTTGCAGCCACAACTGACTGTTTATCCATACTGAACCCAATAATGGACGTTTTCTAAAAATTAACCCCAAACCCCTAATTCTGCCAGAAAGGTACTTTCTAGTCATGCTATGGACTTAAACAAGGTATGCCTGGATTAGTCTTGATGAGGACAGTATGAAGATGATGTAATACTCAACATTGGCACTGAAACCCAAGAGCTACGTCCAAAAATATGGTTTTCAGTTTTTGTCGTGATTTTTTTCAACAGGAAATCCCTACTAAAACAAAGTTTTGGCCTTCTGCAACCAAACCATTGAGTCTGCAGACACTGTAATGGTATAAAACTCTTGGCTAGCCTGTGGGAGATTCCCTCTTGCAGCCACAACTGACTGTTTATCCATACTGAACCCAATAATGGACGTTTTCTAAAAATTAACCCCAAACCCCTAATTCTGCCAGAAAGGTACTTTCTAGTCATGCTATGGACTTAAACAAGGTATGCCTGGATTAGTCTTGATGAGGACAGTATGAAGATGATGTAATACTCAACATTGGCACTGAAACCCAAGAGCTACGTCCAAAAATATGGTTTTCAGTTTTTGTCGTGATTTTTTTCAACAGGAAATCCCTACTAAAACAAAGTTTTGGCCTTCTGCAACCAAACCATTGAGTCTGCAGACACTGTAATGGTATAAAACTCTTGGCTAGCCTGTGGGAGATTCCCTCTTGCAGCCACAACTGACTGTTTATCCATACTGAACCCAATAATGGACGTTTTCTAAAAATTAACCCCAAACCCCTAATTCTGCCAGAAAGGTACTTTCTAGTCATGCTATGGACTTAAACAAGGTATGCCTGGATTAGTCTTGATGAGGACAGTATGAAGATGATGTAATACTCAACATTGGCACTGAAACCCAAGAGCTACGTCCAAAAATATGGTTTTCAGTTTTTGTCGTGATTTTTTTCAACAGGAAATCCCTACTAAAACAAAGTTTTGGCCTTCTGCAACCAAACCATTGAGTCTGCAGACACTGTAATGGTATAAAACTCTTGGCTAGCCTGTGGGAGATTCCCTCTTGCAGCCACAACTGACTGTTTATCCATACTGAACCCAATAATGGACGTTTTCTAAAAATTAACCCCAAACCCCTAATTCTGCCAGAAAGGTACTTTCTAGTCATGCTATGGACTTAAACAAGGTATGCCTGGATTAGTCTTGATGAGGACAGTATGAAGATGATGTAATACTCAACATTGGCACTGAAACCCAAGAGCTACGTCCAAAAATATGGTTTTCAGTTTTTGTCGTGATTTTTTTCAACAGGAAATCCCTACTAAAACAAAGTTTTGGCCTTCTGCAACCAAACCATTGAGTCTGCAGACACTGTAATGGTATAAAACTCTTGGCTAGCCTGTGGGAGATTCCCTCTTGCAGCCACAACTGACTGTTTATCCATACTGAACCCAATAATGGACGTTTTCTAAAAATTAACCCCAAACCCCTAATTCTGCCAGAAAGGTACTTTCTAGTCATGCTATGGACTTAAACAAGGTATGCCTGGATTAGTCTTGATGAGGACAGTATGAAGATGATGTAATACTCAACATTGGCACTGAAACCCAAGAGCTACGTCCAAAAATATGGTTTTCAGTTTTTGTCGTGATTTTTTTCAACAGGAAATCCCTACTAAAACAAAGTTTTGGCCTTCTGCAACCAAACCATTGAGTCTGCAGACACTGTAATGGTATAAAACTCTTGGCTAGCCTGTGGGAGATTCCCTCTTGCAGCCACAACTGACTGTTTATCCATACTGAACCCAATAATGGACGTTTTCTAAAAATTAACCCCAAACCCCTAATTCTGCCAGAAAGGTACTTTCTAGTCATGCTATGGACTTAAACAAGGTATGCCTGGATTAGTCTTGATGAGGACAGTATGAAGATGATGTAATACTCAACATTGGCACTGAAACCCAAGAGCTACGTCCAAAAATATGGTTTTCAGTTTTTGTCGTGATTTTTTTCAACAGGAAATCCCTACTAAAACAAAGTTTTGGCCTTCTGCAACCAAACCATTGAGTCTGCAGACACTGTAATGGTATAAAACTCTTGGCTAGCCTGTGGGAGATTCCCTCTTGCAGCCACAACTGACTGTTTATCCATACTGAACCCAATAATGGACGTTTTCTAAAAATTAACCCCAAACCCCTAATTCTGCCAGAAAGGTACTTTCTAGTCATGCTATGGACTTAAACAAGGTATGCCTGGATTAGTCTTGATGAGGACAGTATGAAGATGATGTAATACTCAACATTGGCACTGAAACCCAAGAGCTACGTCCAAAAATATGGTTTTCAGTTTTTGTCGTGATTTTTTTCAACAGGAAATCCCTACTAAAACAAAGTTTTGGCCTTCTGCAACCAAACCATTGAGTCTGCAGACACTGTAATGGTATAAAACTCTTGGCTAGCCTGTGGGAGATTCCCTCTTGCAGCCACAACTGACTGTTTATCCATACTGAACCCAATAATGGACGTTTTCTAAAAATTAACCCCAAACCCCTAATTCTGCCAGAAAGGTACTTTCTAGTCATGCTATGGACTTAAACAAGGTATGCCTGGATTAGTCTTGATGAGGACAGTATGAAGATGATGTAATACTCAACATTGGCACTGAAACCCAAGAGCTACGTCCAAAAATATGGTTTTCAGTTTTTGTCGTGATTTTTTTCAACAGGAAATCCCTACTAAAACAAAGTTTTGGCCTTCTGCAACCAAACCATTGAGTCTGCAGACACTGTAATGGTATAAAACTCTTGGCTAGCCTGTGGGAGATTCCCTCTTGCAGCCACAACTGACTGTTTATCCATACTGAACCCAATAATGGACGTTTTCTAAAAATTAACCCCAAACCCCTAATTCTGCCAGAAAGGTACTTTCTAGTCATGCTATGGACTTAAACAAGGTATGCCTGGATTAGTCTTGATGAGGACAGTATGAAGATGATGTAATACTCAACATTGGCACTGAAACCCAAGAGCTACGTCCAAAAATATGGTTTTCAGTTTTTGTCGTGATTTTTTTCAACAGGAAATCCCTACTAAAACAAAGTTTTGGCCTTCTGCAACCAAACCATTGAGTCTGCAGACACTGTAATGGTATAAAACTCTTGGCTAGCCTGTGGGAGATTCCCTCTTGCAGCCACAACTGACTGTTTATCCATACTGAACCCAATAATGGACGTTTTCTAAAAATTAACCCCAAACCCCTAATTCTGCCAGAAAGGTACTTTCTAGTCATGCTATGGACTTAAACAAGGTATGCCTGGATTAGTCTTGATGAGGACAGTATGAAGATGATGTAATACTCAACATTGGCACTGAAACCCAAGAGCTACGTCCAAAAATATGGTTTTCAGTTTTTGTCGTGATTTTTTTCAACAGGAAATCCCTACTAAAACAAAGTTTTGGCCTTCTGCAACCAAACCATTGAGTCTGCAGACACTGTAATGGTATAAAACTCTTGGCTAGCCTGTGGGAGATTCCCTCTTGCAGCCACAACTGACTGTTTATCCATACTGAACCCAATAATGGACGTTTTCTAAAAATTAACCCCAAACCCCTAATTCTGCCAGAAAGGTACTTTCTAGTCATGCTATGGACTTAAACAAGGTATGCCTGGATTAGTCTTGATGAGGACAGTATGAAGATGATGTAATACTCAACATTGGCACTGAAACCCAAGAGCTACGTCCAAAAATATGGTTTTCAGTTTTTGTCGTGATTTTTTTCAACAGGAAATCCCTACTAAAACAAAGTTTTGGCCTTCTGCAACCAAACCATTGAGTCTGCAGACACTGTAATGGTATAAAACTCTTGGCTAGCCTGTGGGAGATTCCCTCTTGCAGCCACAACTGACTGTTTATCCATACTGAACCCAATAATGGACGTTTTCTAAAAATTAACCCCAAACCCCTAATTCTGCCAGAAAGGTACTTTCTAGTCATGCTATGGACTTAAACAAGGTATGCCTGGATTAGTCTTGATGAGGACAGTATGAAGATGATGTAATACTCAACATTGGCACTGAAACCCAAGAGCTACGTCCAAAAATATGGTTTTCAGTTTTTGTCGTGATTTTTTTCAACAGGAAATCCCTACTAAAACAAAGTTTTGGCCTTCTGCAACCAAACCATTGAGTCTGCAGACACTGTAATGGTATAAAACTCTTGGCTAGCCTGTGGGAGATTCCCTCTTGCAGCCACAACTGACTGTTTATCCATACTGAACCCAATAATGGACGTTTTCTAAAAATTAACCCCAAACCCCTAATTCTGCCAGAAAGGTACTTTCTAGTCATGCTATGGACTTAAACAAGGTATGCCTGGATTAGTCTTGATGAGGACAGTATGAAGATGATGTAATACTCAACATTGGCACTGAAACCCAAGAGCTACGTCCAAAAATATGGTTTTCAGTTTTTGTCGTGATTTTTTTCAACAGGAAATCCCTACTAAAACAAAGTTTTGGCCTTCTGCAACCAAACCATTGAGTCTGCAGACACTGTAATGGTATAAAACTCTTGGCTAGCCTGTGGGAGATTCCCTCTTGCAGCCACAACTGACTGTTTATCCATACTGAACCCAATAATGGACGTTTTCTAAAAATTAACCCCAAACCCCTAATTCTGCCAGAAAGGTACTTTCTAGTCATGCTATGGACTTAAACAAGGTATGCCTGGATTAGTCTTGATGAGGACAGTATGAAGATGATGTAATACTCAACATTGGCACTGAAACCCAAGAGCTACGTCCAAAAATATGGTTTTCAGTTTTTGTCGTGATTTTTTTCAACAGGAAATCCCTACTAAAACAAAGTTTTGGCCTTCTGCAACCAAACCATTGAGTCTGCAGACACTGTAATGGTATAAAACTCTTGGCTAGCCTGTGGGAGATTCCCTCTTGCAGCCACAACTGACTGTTTATCCATACTGAACCCAATAATGGACGTTTTCTAAAAATTAACCCCAAACCCCTAATTCTGCCAGAAAGGTACTTTCTAGTCATGCTATGGACTTAAACAAGGTATGCCTGGATTAGTCTTGATGAGGACAGTATGAAGATGATGTAATACTCAACATTGGCACTGAAACCCAAGAGCTACGTCCAAAAATATGGTTTTCAGTTTTTGTCGTGATTTTTTTCAACAGGAAATCCCTACTAAAACAAAGTTTTGGCCTTCTGCAACCAAACCATTGAGTCTGCAGACACTGTAATGGTATAAAACTCTTGGCTAGCCTGTGGGAGATTCCCTCTTGCAGCCACAACTGACTGTTTATCCATACTGAACCCAATAATGGACGTTTTCTAAAAATTAACCCCAAACCCCTAATTCTGCCAGAAAGGTACTTTCTAGTCATGCTATGGACTTAAACAAGGTATGCCTGGATTAGTCTTGATGAGGACAGTATGAAGATGATGTAATACTCAACATTGGCACTGAAACCCAAGAGCTACGTCCAAAAATATGGTTTTCAGTTTTTGTCGTGATTTTTTTCAACAGGAAATCCCTACTAAAACAAAGTTTTGGCCTTCTGCAACCAAACCATTGAGTCTGCAGACACTGTAATGGTATAAAACTCTTGGCTAGCCTGTGGGAGATTCCCTCTTGCAGCCACAACTGACTGTTTATCCATACTGAACCCAATAATGGACGTTTTCTAAAAATTAACCCCAAACCCCTAATTCTGCCAGAAAGGTACTTTCTAGTCATGCTATGGACTTAAACAAGGTATGCCTGGATTAGTCTTGATGAGGACAGTATGAAGATGATGTAATACTCAACATTGGCACTGAAACCCAAGAGCTACGTCCAAAAATATGGTTTTCAGTTTTTGTCGTGATTTTTTTCAACAGGAAATCCCTACTAAAACAAAGTTTTGGCCTTCTGCAACCAAACCATTGAGTCTGCAGACACTGTAATGGTATAAAACTCTTGGCTAGCCTGTGGGAGATTCCCTCTTGCAGCCACAACTGACTGTTTATCCATACTGAACCCAATAATGGACGTTTTCTAAAAATTAACCCCAAACCCCTAATTCTGCCAGAAAGGTACTTTCTAGTCATGCTATGGACTTAAACAAGGTATGCCTGGATTAGTCTTGATGAGGACAGTATGAAGATGATGTAATACTCAACATTGGCACTGAAACCCAAGAGCTACGTCCAAAAATATGGTTTTCAGTTTTTGTCGTGATTTTTTTCAACAGGAAATCCCTACTAAAACAAAGTTTTGGCCTTCTGCAACCAAACCATTGAGTCTGCAGACACTGTAATGGTATAAAACTCTTGGCTAGCCTGTGGGAGATTCCCTCTTGCAGCCACAACTGACTGTTTATCCATACTGAACCCAATAATGGACGTTTTCTAAAAATTAACCCCAAACCCCTAATTCTGCCAGAAAGGTACTTTCTAGTCATGCTATGGACTTAAACAAGGTATGCCTGGATTAGTCTTGATGAGGACAGTATGAAGATGATGTAATACTCAACATTGGCACTGAAACCCAAGAGCTACGTCCAAAAATATGGTTTTCAGTTTTTGTCGTGATTTTTTTCAACAGGAAATCCCTACTAAAACAAAGTTTTGGCCTTCTGCAACCAAACCATTGAGTCTGCAGACACTGTAATGGTATAAAACTCTTGGCTAGCCTGTGGGAGATTCCCTCTTGCAGCCACAACTGACTGTTTATCCATACTGAACCCAATAATGGACGTTTTCTAAAAATTAACCCCAAACCCCTAATTCTGCCAGAAAGGTACTTTCTAGTCATGCTATGGACTTAAACAAGGTATGCCTGGATTAGTCTTGATGAGGACAGTATGAAGATGATGTAATACTCAACATTGGCACTGAAACCCAAGAGCTACGTCCAAAAATATGGTTTTCAGTTTTTGTCGTGATTTTTTTCAACAGGAAATCCCTACTAAAACAAAGTTTTGGCCTTCTGCAACCAAACCATTGAGTCTGCAGACACTGTAATGGTATAAAACTCTTGGCTAGCCTGTGGGAGATTCCCTCTTGCAGCCACAACTGACTGTTTATCCATACTGAACCCAATAATGGACGTTTTCTAAAAATTAACCCCAAACCCCTAATTCTGCCAGAAAGGTACTTTCTAGTCATGCTATGGACTTAAACAAGGTATGCCTGGATTAGTCTTGATGAGGACAGTATGAAGATGATGTAATACTCAACATTGGCACTGAAACCCAAGAGCTACGTCCAAAAATATGGTTTTCAGTTTTTGTCGTGATTTTTTTCAACAGGAAATCCCTACTAAAACAAAGTTTTGGCCTTCTGCAACCAAACCATTGAGTCTGCAGACACTGTAATGGTATAAAACTCTTGGCTAGCCTGTGGGAGATTCCCTCTTGCAGCCACAACTGACTGTTTATCCATACTGAACCCAATAATGGACGTTTTCTAAAAATTAACCCCAAACCCCTAATTCTGCCAGAAAGGTACTTTCTAGTCATGCTATGGACTTAAACAAGGTATGCCTGGATTAGTCTTGATGAGGACAGTATGAAGATGATGTAATACTCAACATTGGCACTGAAACCCAAGAGCTACGTCCAAAAATATGGTTTTCAGTTTTTGTCGTGATTTTTTTCAACAGGAAATCCCTACTAAAACAAAGTTTTGGCCTTCTGCAACCAAACCATTGAGTCTGCAGACACTGTAATGGTATAAAACTCTTGGCTAGCCTGTGGGAGATTCCCTCTTGCAGCCACAACTGACTGTTTATCCATACTGAACCCAATAATGGACGTTTTCTAAAAATTAACCCCAAACCCCTAATTCTGCCAGAAAGGTACTTTCTAGTCATGCTATGGACTTAAACAAGGTATGCCTGGATTAGTCTTGATGAGGACAGTATGAAGATGATGTAATACTCAACATTGGCACTGAAACCCAAGAGCTACGTCCAAAAATATGGTTTTCAGTTTTTGTCGTGATTTTTTTCAACAGGAAATCCCTACTAAAACAAAGTTTTGGCCTTCTGCAACCAAACCATTGAGTCTGCAGACACTGTAATGGTATAAAACTCTTGGCTAGCCTGTGGGAGATTCCCTCTTGCAGCCACAACTGACTGTTTATCCATACTGAACCCAATAATGGACGTTTTCTAAAAATTAACCCCAAACCCCTAATTCTGCCAGAAAGGTACTTTCTAGTCATGCTATGGACTTAAACAAGGTATGCCTGGATTAGTCTTGATGAGGACAGTATGAAGATGATGTAATACTCAACATTGGCACTGAAACCCAAGAGCTACGTCCAAAAATATGGTTTTCAGTTTTTGTCGTGATTTTTTTCAACAGGAAATCCCTACTAAAACAAAGTTTTGGCCTTCTGCAACCAAACCATTGAGTCTGCAGACACTGTAATGGTATAAAACTCTTGGCTAGCCTGTGGGAGATTCCCTCTTGCAGCCACAACTGACTGTTTATCCATACTGAACCCAATAATGGACGTTTTCTAAAAATTAACCCCAAACCCCTAATTCTGCCAGAAAGGTACTTTCTAGTCATGCTATGGACTTAAACAAGGTATGCCTGGATTAGTCTTGATGAGGACAGTATGAAGATGATGTAATACTCAACATTGGCACTGAAACCCAAGAGCTACGTCCAAAAATATGGTTTTCAGTTTTTGTCGTGATTTTTTTCAACAGGAAATCCCTACTAAAACAAAGTTTTGGCCTTCTGCAACCAAACCATTGAGTCTGCAGACACTGTAATGGTATAAAACTCTTGGCTAGCCTGTGGGAGATTCCCTCTTGCAGCCACAACTGACTGTTTATCCATACTGAACCCAATAATGGACGTTTTCTAAAAATTAACCCCAAACCCCTAATTCTGCCAGAAAGGTACTTTCTAGTCATGCTATGGACTTAAACAAGGTATGCCTGGATTAGTCTTGATGAGGACAGTATGAAGATGATGTAATACTCAACATTGGCACTGAAACCCAAGAGCTACGTCCAAAAATATGGTTTTCAGTTTTTGTCGTGATTTTTTTCAACAGGAAATCCCTA
>CAXHLB010000681.1:0-49078 GCA_964017235.1 Sabellastarte sp. h YS-2021
AATAAAGAGGGATAGTTTAGGCACATTTGGAGCATTACATGTCTGAACAGAAAATATAAAGCCCAAATATTGCTGTTAAAATGGTCCAAAATAGATGTAAATCAGCCCAAACCAGTACTAAATATTGCTCTGTAACCATGAAACTTGGCCCAATTATCACCTGCCACATACTACATCTGATTGCATAGGTTTAGGATTACATCTGGTGTACCAGTGGTGTCATCTGTGTCAAATAGACTCCAGGAAGGCGAAAATACAGCTTCAGGTGGCTGCATCAGGATGTGCTGATATTTTCTCAATTAAGGCAGATTTAAGGCTGTAAACCATGTTGAGTCCCACAGGACTCGCCACAGAAGTGAATTTGACTAGTGTTTTCTTTAAGAAATGCATATCCAGCCCAAAGTACAGGTTCAGGGAGTGTAGGTGGCGAGGATTTCATAAAATGCCAGATCAGTCCAAACCACCCCTTAAAGTTGGCCAATCTTGCTGAAATTCTCAAAGAAAACTCAGTTTATATCAGAGAATGAATTTGTATTGGCCTGGTCTACTCGAGAGCCATATTAGGAATTTCATTTTCCGGGGTGTGGGGGGGCCCCTGGCCTCCCCCCACTGGGGAAATGTCAAGTATATCACCATATTGCCAATCTGAAGCCCTCATTTAATTTCATGCTTGTTTTAACAATAAAGAGGGATAGTTTAGGCACATTTGGAGCATTACATGTCTGAACAGAAAATATAAAGCCCAAATATTGCTGTTAAAATGGTCCAAAATAGATGTAAATCAGCCCAAACCAGTACTAAATATTGCTCTGTAACCATGAAACTTGGCCCAATTATCACCTGCCACATACTACATCTGATTGCATAGGTTTTAGGATTACATCTGGTGTACCAGTGGTGTCATCTGTGTCAAATAGACTCCAGGAAGGCGAAAATACAGCTTCAGGTGGCTGCATCAGGATGTGCTGATATTTTCTCAATTAAGGCAGATTTAAGGCTGTAAACCATGTTGAGTCCCACAGGACTCGCCACAGAAGTGAATTTGACTAGTGTTTTCTTTAAGAAATGCATATCCAGCCCAAAGTACAGGTTCAGGGAGTGTAGGTGGCGAGGATTTCATAAAATGCCAGATCAGTCCAAACCACCCCTTAAAGTTGGCCAATCTTGCTGAAATTCTCAAAGAAAACTCAGTTTATATCAGAGAATGAATTTGTATTGGCCTGGTCTACTCGAGAGCCATATTAGGAATTTCATTTTCCGGGGTGTGGGGGGGCCCCTGGCCTCCCCCCACTGGGGAAATGTCAAGTATATCACCATATTGCCAATCTGAAGCCCTCATTTAATTTCATGCTTGTTTTAACAATAAAGAGGGATAGTTTAGGCACATTTGGAGCATTACATGTCTGAACAGAAAATATAAAGCCCAAATATTGCTGTTAAAATGGTCCAAAATAGATGTAAATCAGCCCAAACCAGTACTAAATATTGCTCTGTAACCATGAAACTTGGCCCAATTATCACCTGCCACATACTACATCTGATTGCATAGGTTTTAGGATTACATCTGGTGTACCAGTGGTGTCATCTGTGTCAAATAGACTCCAGGAAGGCGAAAATACAGCTTCAGGTGGCTGCATCAGGATGTGCTGATATTTTCTCAATTAAGGCAGATTTAAGGCTGTAAACCATGTTGAGTCCCACAGGACTCGCCACAGAAGTGAATTTGACTAGTGTTTTCTTTAAGAAATGCATATCCAGCCCAAAGTACAGGTTCAGGGAGTGTAGGTGGCGAGGATTTCATAAAATGCCAGATCAGTCCAAACCACCCCTTAAAGTTGGCCAATCTTGCTGAAATTCTCAAAGAAAACTCAGTTTATATCAGAGAATGAATTTGTATTGGCCTGGTCTACTCGAGAGCCATATTAGGAATTTCATTTTCCGGGGTGTGGGGGGGCCCCTGGCCTCCCCCCACTGGGGAAATGTCAAGTATATCACCATATTGCCAATCTGAAGCCCTCATTTAATTTCATGCTTGTTTTAACAATAAAGAGGGATAGTTTAGGCACATTTGGAGCATTACATGTCTGAACAGAAAATATAAAGCCCAAATATTGCTGTTAAAATGGTCCAAAATAGATGTAAATCAGCCCAAACCAGTACTAAATATTGCTCTGTAACCATGAAACTTGGCCCAATTATCACCTGCCACATACTACATCTGATTGCATAGGTTTTAGGATTACATCTGGTGTACCAGTGGTGTCATCTGTGTCAAATAGACTCCAAGGAAGGCGAAAATACAGCTTCAGGTGGCTGCATCAGGATGTGCTGATATTTTCTCAATTAAGGCAGATTTAAGGCTGTAAACCATGTTGAGTCCCACAGGACTCGCCACAGAAGTGAATTTGACTAGTGTTTTCTTTAAGAAATGCATATCCAGCCCAAAGTACAGGTTCAGGGAGTGTAGGTGGCGAGGATTTCATAAAATGCCAGATCAGTCCAAACCACCCCTTAAAGTTGGCCAATCTTGCTGAAATTCTCAAAGAAAACTCAGTTTATATCAGAGAATGAATTTGTATTGGCCTGGTCTACTCGAGAGCCATATTAGGAATTTCATTTTCCGGGGTGTGGGGGGGCCCCTGGCCTCCCCCCACTGGGAAATGTCAAGTATATCACCATATTGCCAATCTGAAGCCCTCATTTAATTTCATGCTTGTTTTAACAATAAAGAGGGATAGTTTAGGCACATTTGGAGCATTACATGTCTGAACAGAAAATATAAAGCCCAAATATTGCTGTTAAAATGGTCCAAAATAGATGTAAATCAGCCCAAACCAGTACTAAATATTGCTCTGTAACCATGAAACTTGGCCCAATTATCACCTGCCACATACTACATCTGATTGCATAGGTTTTAGGATTACATCTGGTGTACCAGTGGTGTCATCTGTGTCAAATAGACTCCAGGAAGGCGAAAATACAGCTTCAGGTGGCTGCATCAGGATGTGCTGATATTTTCTCAATTAAGGCAGATTTAAGGCTGTAAACCATGTTGAGTCCCACAGGACTCGCCACAGAAGTGAATTTGACTAGTGTTTTCTTTAAGAAATGCATATCCAGCCCAAAGTACAGGTTCAGGGAGTGTAGGTGGCGAGGATTTCATAAAATGCCAGATCAGTCCAAACCACCCCTTAAAGTTGGCCAATCTTGCTGAAATTCTCAAAGAAAACTCAGTTTATATCAGAGAATGAATTTGTATTGGCCTGGTCTACTCGAGAGCCATATTAGGAATTTCATTTTCCGGGGTGTGGGGGGGCCCCTGGCCTCCCCCCACTGGGGAAATGTCAAGTATATCACCATATTGCCAATCTGAAGCCCTCATTTAATTTCATGCTTGTTTTAACAATAAAGAGGGATAGTTTAGGCACATTTGGAGCATTACATGTCTGAACAGAAAATATAAAGCCCAAATATTGCTGTTAAAATGGTCCAAAATAGATGTAAATCAGCCCAAACCAGTACTAAATATTGCTCTGTAACCATGAAACTTGGCCCAATTATCACCTGCCACATACTACATCTGATTGCATAGGTTTTAGGATTACATCTGGTGTACCAGTGGTGTCATCTGTGTCAAATAGACTCCAGGAAGGCGAAAATACAGCTTCAGGTGGCTGCATCAGGATGTGCTGATATTTTCTCAATTAAGGCAGATTTAAGGCTGTAAACCATGTTGAGTCCCACAGGACTCGCCACAGAAGTGAATTTGACTAGTGTTTTCTTTAAGAAATGCATATCCAGCCCAAAGTACAGGTTCAGGGAGTGTAGGTGGCGAGGATTTCATAAAATGCCAGATCAGTCCAAACCACCCCTTAAAGTTGGCCAATCTTGCTGAAATTCTCAAAGAAAACTCAGTTTATATCAGAGAATGAATTTGTATTGGCCTGGTCTACTCGAGAGCCATATTAGGAATTTCATTTTCCGGGGTGTGGGGGGGCCCCTGGCCTCCCCCCACTGGGGAAATGTCAAGTATATCACCATATTGCCAATCTGAAGCCCTCATTTAATTTCATGCTTGTTTTAACAATAAAGAGGGATAGTTTAGGCACATTTGGAGCATTACATGTCTGAACAGAAAATATAAAGCCCAAATATTGCTGTTAAAATGGTCCAAAATAGATGTAAATCAGCCCAAACCAGTACTAAATATTGCTCTGTAACCATGAAACTTGGCCCAATTATCACCTGCCACATACTACATCTGATTGCATAGGTTTTAGGATTACATCTGGTGTACCAGTGGTGTCATCTGTGTCAAATAGACTCCAGGAAGGCGAAAATACAGCTTCAGGTGGCTGCATCAGGATGTGCTGATATTTTCTCAATTAAGGCAGATTTAAGGCTGTAAACCATGTTGAGTCCCACAGGACTCGCCACAGAAGTGAATTTGACTAGTGTTTTCTTTAAGAAATGCATATCCAGCCCAAAGTACAGGTTCAGGGAGTGTAGGTGGCGAGGATTTCATAAAATGCCAGATCAGTCCAAACCACCCCTTAAAGTTGGCCAATCTTGCTGAAATTCTCAAAGAAAACTCAGTTTATATCAGAGAATGAATTTGTATTGGCCTGGTCTACTCGAGAGCCATATTAGGAATTTCATTTCCGGGGTGTGGGGGGGCCCCTGGCCTCCCCCCACTGGGGAAATGTCAAGTATATCACCATATTGCCAATCTGAAGCCCTCATTTAATTTCATGCTTGTTTTAACAATAAAGAGGGATAGTTTAGGCACATTTGGAGCATTACATGTCTGAACAGAAAATATAAAGCCCAAATATTGCTGTTAAAATGGTCCAAAATAGATGTAAATCAGCCCAAACCAGTACTAAATATTGCTCTGTAACCATGAAACTTGGCCCAATTATCACCTGCCACATACTACATCTGATTGCATAGGTTTTAGGATTACATCTGGTGTACCAGTGGTGTCATCTGTGTCAAATAGACTCCAGGAAGGCGAAAATACAGCTTCAGGTGGCTGCATCAGGATGTGCTGATATTTTCTCAATTAAGGCAGATTTAAGGCTGTAAACCATGTTGAGTCCCACAGGACTCGCCACAGAAGTGAATTTGACTAGTGTTTTCTTTAAGAAATGCATATCCAGCCCAAAGTACAGGTTCAGGGAGTGTAGGTGGCGAGGATTTCATAAAATGCCAGATCAGTCCAAACCACCCCTTAAAGTTGGCCAATCTTGCTGAAATTCTCAAAGAAAACTCAGTTTATATCAGAGAATGAATTTGTATTGGCCTGGTCTACTCGAGAGCCATATTAGGAATTTCATTTTCCGGGGTGTGGGGGGGCCCCTGGCCTCCCCCCACTGGGGAAATGTCAAGTATATCACCATATTGCCAATCTGAAGCCCTCATTTAATTTCATGCTTGTTTTAACAATAAAGAGGGATAGTTTAGGCACATTTGGAGCATTACATGTCTGAACAGAAAATATAAAGCCCAAATATTGCTGTTAAAATGGTCCAAAATAGATGTAAATCAGCCCAAACCAGTACTAAATATTGCTCTGTAACCATGAAACTTGGCCCAATTATCACCTGCCACATACTACATCTGATTGCATAGGTTTTAGGATTACATCTGGTGTACCAGTGGTGTCATCTGTGTCAAATAGACTCCAGGAAGGCGAAAATACAGCTTCAGGTGGCTGCATCAGGATGTGCTGATATTTTCTCAATTAAGGCAGATTTAAGGCTGTAAACCATGTTGAGTCCCACAGGACTCGCCACAGAAGTGAATTTGACTAGTGTTTTCTTTAAGAAATGCATATCCAGCCCAAAGTACAGGTTCAGGGAGTGTAGGTGGCGAGGATTTCATAAAATGCCAGATCAGTCCAAACCACCCCTTAAAGTTGGCCAATCTTGCTGAAATTCTCAAAGAAAACTCAGTTTATATCAGAGAATGAATTTGTATTGGCCTGGTCTACTCGAGAGCCATATTAGGAATTTCATTTTCCGGGGTGTGGGGGGGCCCCTGGCCTCCCCCCACTGGGGAAATGTCAAGTATATCACCATATTGCCAATCTGAAGCCCTCATTTAATTTCATGCTTGTTTTAACAATAAAGAGGGATAGTTTAGGCACATTTGGAGCATTACATGTCTGAACAGAAAATATAAAGCCCAAATATTGCTGTTAAAATGGTCCAAAATAGATGTAAATCAGCCCAAACCAGTACTAAATATTGCTCTGTAACCATGAAACTTGGCCCAATTATCACCTGCCACATACTACATCTGATTGCATAGGTTTTAGGATTACATCTGGTGTACCAGTGGTGTCATCTGTGTCAAATAGACTCCAGGAAGGCGAAAATACAGCTTCAGGTGGCTGCATCAGGATGTGCTGATATTTTCTCAATTAAGGCAGATTTAAGGCTGTAAACCATGTTGAGTCCCACAGGACTCGCCACAGAAGTGAATTTGACTAGTGTTTTCTTTAAGAAATGCATATCCAGCCCAAAGTACAGGTTCAGGGAGTGTAGGTGGCGAGGATTTCATAAAATGCCAGATCAGTCCAAACCACCCCTTAAAGTTGGCCAATCTTGCTGAAATTCTCAAAGAAAACTCAGTTTATATCAGAGAATGAATTTGTATTGGCCTGGTCTACTCGAGAGCCATATTAGGAATTTCATTTTCCGGGGTGTGGGGGGGCCCCTGGCCTCCCCCCACTGGGGAAATGTCAAGTATATCACCATATTGCCAATCTGAAGCCCTCATTTAATTTCATGCTTGTTTTAACAATAAAGAGGGATAGTTTAGGCACATTTGGAGCATTACATGTCTGAACAGAAAATATAAAGCCCAAATATTGCTGTTAAAATGGTCCAAAATAGATGTAAATCAGCCCAAACCAGTACTAAATATTGCTCTGTAACCATGAAACTTGGCCCAATTATCACCTGCCACATACTACATCTGATTGCATAGGTTTTAGGATTACATCTGGTGTACCAGTGGTGTCATCTGTGTCAAATAGACTCCAGGAAGGCGAAAATACAGCTTCAGGTGGCTGCATCAGGATGTGCTGATATTTTCTCAATTAAGGCAGATTTAAGGCTGTAAACCATGTTGAGTCCCACAGGACTCGCCACAGAAGTGAATTTGACTAGTGTTTTCTTTAAGAAATGCATATCCAGCCCAAAGTACAGGTTCAGGGAGTGTAGGTGGCGAGGATTTCATAAAATGCCAGATCAGTCCAAACCACCCCTTAAAGTTGGCCAATCTTGCTGAAATTCTCAAAGAAAACTCAGTTTATATCAGAGAATGAATTTGTATTGGCCTGGTCTACTCGAGAGCCATATTAGGAATTTCATTTTCCGGGGTGTGGGGGGGCCCCTGGCCTCCCCCCACTGGGGAAATGTCAAGTATATCACCATATTGCCAATCTGAAGCCCTCATTTAATTTCATGCTTGTTTTAACAATAAAGAGGGATAGTTTAGGCACATTTGGAGCATTACATGTCTGAACAGAAAATATAAAGCCCAAATATTGCTGTTAAAATGGTCCAAAATAGATGTAAATCAGCCCAAACCAGTACTAAATATTGCTCTGTAACCATGAAACTTGGCCCAATTATCACCTGCCACATACTACATCTGATTGCATAGGTTTTAGGATTACATCTGGTGTACCAGTGGTGTCATCTGTGTCAAATAGACTCCAGGAAGGCGAAAATACAGCTTCAGGTGGCTGCATCAGGATGTGCTGATATTTTCTCAATTAAGGCAGATTTAAGGCTGTAAACCATGTTGAGTCCCACAGGACTCGCCACAGAAGTGAATTTGACTAGTGTTTTCTTTAAGAAATGCATATCCAGCCCAAAGTACAGGTTCAGGGAGTGTAGGTGGCGAGGATTTCATAAAATGCCAGATCAGTCCAAACCACCCCTTAAAGTTGGCCAATCTTGCTGAAATTCTCAAAGAAAACTCAGTTTATATCAGAGAATGAATTTGTATTGGCCTGGTCTACTCGAGAGCCATATTAGGAATTTCATTTTCCGGGGTGTGGGGGGGCCCCTGGCCTCCCCCCACTGGGGAAATGTCAAGTATATCACCATATTGCCAATCTGAAGCCCTCATTTAATTTCATGCTTGTTTTAACAATAAAGAGGGATAGTTTAGGCACATTTGGAGCATTACATGTCTGAACAGAAAATATAAAGCCCAAATATTGCTGTTAAAATGGTCCAAAATAGATGTAAATCAGCCCAAACCAGTACTAAATATTGCTCTGTAACCATGAAACTTGGCCCAATTATCACCTGCCACATACTACATCTGATTGCATAGGTTTTAGGATTACATCTGGTGTACCAGTGGTGTCATCTGTGTCAAATAGACTCCAGGAAGGCGAAAATACAGCTTCAGGTGGCTGCATCAGGATGTGCTGATATTTTCTCAATTAAGGCAGATTTAAGGCTGTAAACCATGTTGAGTCCCACAGGACTCGCCACAGAAGTGAATTTGACTAGTGTTTTCTTTAAGAAATGCATATCCAGCCCAAAGTACAGGTTCAGGGAGTGTAGGTGGCGAGGATTTCATAAAATGCCAGATCAGTCCAAACCACCCCTTAAAGTTGGCCAATCTTGCTGAAATTCTCAAAGAAAACTCAGTTTATATCAGAGAATGAATTTGTATTGGCCTGGTCTACTCGAGAGCCATATTAGGAATTTCATTTTCCGGGGTGTGGGGGGGGCCCCTGGCCTCCCCCCACTGGGGAAATGTCAAGTATATCACCATATTGCCAATCTGAAGCCCTCATTTAATTTCATGCTTGTTTTAACAATAAAGAGGGATAGTTTAGGCACATTTGGAGCATTACATGTCTGAACAGAAAATATAAAGCCCAAATATTGCTGTTAAAATGGTCCAAAATAGATGTAAATCAGCCCAAACCAGTACTAAATATTGCTCTGTAACCATGAAACTTGGCCCAATTATCACCTGCCACATACTACATCTGATTGCATAGGTTTTAGGATTACATCTGGTGTACCAGTGGTGTCATCTGTGTCAAATAGACTCCAGGAAGGCGAAAATACAGCTTCAGGTGGCTGCATCAGGATGTGCTGATATTTTCTCAATTAAGGCAGATTTAAGGCTGTAAACCATGTTGAGTCCCACAGGACTCGCCACAGAAGTGAATTTGACTAGTGTTTTCTTTAAGAAATGCATATCCAGCCCAAAGTACAGGTTCAGGGAGTGTAGGTGGCGAGGATTTCATAAAATGCCAGATCAGTCCAAACCACCCCTTAAAGTTGGCCAATCTTGCTGAAATTCTCAAAGAAAACTCAGTTTATATCAGAGAATGAATTTGTATTGGCCTGGTCTACTCGAGAGCCATATTAGGAATTTCATTTTCCGGGGTGTGGGGGGGCCCCTGGCCTCCCCCCACTGGGGAAATGTCAAGTATATCACCATATTGCCAATCTGAAGCCCTCATTTAATTTCATGCTTGTTTTAACAATAAAGAGGGATAGTTTAGGCACATTTGGAGCATTACATGTCTGAACAGAAAATATAAAGCCCAAATATTGCTGTTAAAATGGTCCAAAATAGATGTAAATCAGCCCAAACCAGTACTAAATATTGCTCTGTAACCATGAAACTTGGCCCAATTATCACCTGCCACATACTACATCTGATTGCATAGGTTTTAGGATTACATCTGGTGTACCAGTGGTGTCATCTGTGTCAAATAGACTCCAGGAAGGCGAAAATACAGCTTCAGGTGGCTGCATCAGGATGTGCTGATATTTTCTCAATTAAGGCAGATTTAAGGCTGTAAACCATGTTGAGTCCCACAGGACTCGCCACAGAAGTGAATTTGACTAGTGTTTTCTTTAAGAAATGCATATCCAGCCCAAAGTACAGGTTCAGGGAGTGTAGGTGGCGAGGATTTCATAAAATGCCAGATCAGTCCAAACCACCCCTTAAAGTTGGCCAATCTTGCTGAAATTCTCAAAGAAAACTCAGTTTATATCAGAGAATGAATTTGTATTGGCCTGGTCTACTCGAGAGCCATATTAGGAATTTCATTTTCCGGGGTGTGGGGGGGCCCCTGGCCTCCCCCCACTGGGGAAATGTCAAGTATATCACCATATTGCCAATCTGAAGCCCTCATTTAATTTCATGCTTGTTTTAACAATAAAGAGGGATAGTTTAGGCACATTTGGAGCATTACATGTCTGAACAGAAAATATAAAGCCCAAATATTGCTGTTAAAATGGTCCAAAATAGATGTAAATCAGCCCAAACCAGTACTAAATATTGCTCTGTAACCATGAAACTTGGCCCAATTATCACCTGCCACATACTACATCTGATTGCATAGGTTTTAGGATTACATCTGGTGTACCAGTGGTGTCATCTGTGTCAAATAGACTCCAGGAAGGCGAAAATACAGCTTCAGGTGGCTGCATCAGGATGTGCTGATATTTTCTCAATTAAGGCAGATTTAAGGCTGTAAACCATGTTGAGTCCCACAGGACTCGCCACAGAAGTGAATTTGACTAGTGTTTTCTTTAAGAAATGCATATCCAGCCCAAAGTACAGGTTCAGGGAGTGTAGGTGGCGAGGATTTCATAAAATGCCAGATCAGTCCAAACCACCCCTTAAAGTTGGCCAATCTTGCTGAAATTCTCAAAGAAAACTCAGTTTATATCAGAGAATGAATTTGTATTGGCCTGGTCTACTCGAGAGCCATATTAGGAATTTCATTTTCCGGGGTGTGGGGGGGCCCCTGGCCTCCCCCCACTGGGGAAATGTCAAGTATATCACCATATTGCCAATCTGAAGCCCTCATTTAATTTCATGCTTGTTTTAACAATAAAGAGGGATAGTTTAGGCACATTTGGAGCATTACATGTCTGAACAGAAAATATAAAGCCCAAATATTGCTGTTAAAATGGTCCAAAATAGATGTAAATCAGCCCAAACCAGTACTAAATATTGCTCTGTAACCATGAAACTTGGCCCAATTATCACCTGCCACATACTACATCTGATTGCATAGGTTTTAGGATTACATCTGGTGTACCAGTGGTGTCATCTGTGTCAAATAGACTCCAGGAAGGCGAAAATACAGCTTCAGGTGGCTGCATCAGGATGTGCTGATATTTTCTCAATTAAGGCAGATTTAAGGCTGTAAACCATGTTGAGTCCCACAGGACTCGCCACAGAAGTGAATTTGACTAGTGTTTTCTTTAAGAAATGCATATCCAGCCCAAAGTACAGGTTCAGGGAGTGTAGGTGGCGAGGATTTCATAAAATGCCAGATCAGTCCAAACCACCCCTTAAAGTTGGCCAATCTTGCTGAAATTCTCAAAGAAAACTCAGTTTATATCAGAGAATGAATTTGTATTGGCCTGGTCTACTCGAGAGCCATATTAGGAATTTCATTTTCCGGGGTGTGGGGGGGGCCCCTGGCCTCCCCCCACTGGGGAAATGTCAAGTATATCACCATATTGCCAATCTGAAGCCCTCATTTAATTTCATGCTTGTTTTAACAATAAAGAGGGATAGTTTAGGCACATTTGGAGCATTACATGTCTGAACAGAAAATATAAAGCCCAAATATTGCTGTTAAAATGGTCCAAAATAGATGTAAATCAGCCCAAACCAGTACTAAATATTGCTCTGTAACCATGAAACTTGGCCCAATTATCACCTGCCACATACTACATCTGATTGCATAGGTTTTAGGATTACATCTGGTGTACCAGTGGTGTCATCTGTGTCAAATAGACTCCAGGAAGGCGAAAATACAGCTTCAGGTGGCTGCATCAGGATGTGCTGATATTTTCTCAATTAAGGCAGATTTAAGGCTGTAAACCATGTTGAGTCCCACAGGACTCGCCACAGAAGTGAATTTGACTAGTGTTTTCTTTAAGAAATGCATATCCAGCCCAAAGTACAGGTTCAGGGAGTGTAGGTGGCGAGGATTTCATAAAATGCCAGATCAGTCCAAACCACCCCTTAAAGTTGGCCAATCTTGCTGAAATTCTCAAAGAAAACTCAGTTTATATCAGAGAATGAATTTGTATTGGCCTGGTCTACTCGAGAGCCATATTAGGAATTTCATTTTCCGGGGTGTGGGGGGGCCCCTGGCCTCCCCCCACTGGGGAAATGTCAAGTATATCACCATATTGCCAATCTGAAGCCCTCATTTAATTTCATGCTTGTTTTAACAATAAAGAGGGATAGTTTAGGCACATTTGGAGCATTACATGTCTGAACAGAAAATATAAAGCCCAAATATTGCTGTTAAAATGGTCCAAAATAGATGTAAATCAGCCCAAACCAGTACTAAATATTGCTCTGTAACCATGAAACTTGGCCCAATTATCACCTGCCACATACTACATCTGATTGCATAGGTTTTAGGATTACATCTGGTGTACCAGTGGTGTCATCTGTGTCAAATAGACTCCAGGAAGGCGAAAATACAGCTTCAGGTGGCTGCATCAGGATGTGCTGATATTTTCTCAATTAAGGCAGATTTAAGGCTGTAAACCATGTTGAGTCCCACAGGACTCGCCACAGAAGTGAATTTGACTAGTGTTTTCTTTAAGAAATGCATATCCAGCCCAAAGTACAGGTTCAGGGAGTGTAGGTGGCGAGGATTTCATAAAATGCCAGATCAGTCCAAACCACCCCTTAAAGTTGGCCAATCTTGCTGAAATTCTCAAAGAAAACTCAGTTTATATCAGAGAATGAATTTGTATTGGCCTGGTCTACTCGAGAGCCATATTAGGAATTTCATTTTCCGGGGTGTGGGGGGGCCCCTGGCCTCCCCCCACTGGGGAAATGTCAAGTATATCACCATATTGCCAATCTGAAGCCCTCATTTAATTTCATGCTTGTTTTAACAATAAAGAGGGATAGTTTAGGCACATTTGGAGCATTACATGTCTGAACAGAAAATATAAAGCCCAAATATTGCTGTTAAAATGGTCCAAAATAGATGTAAATCAGCCCAAACCAGTAATAAATATTGCTCTGTAACCATGAAACTTGGCCCAATTATCACCTGCCACATACTACATCTGATTGCATAGGTTTTAGGATTACATCTGGTGTACCAGTGGTGTCATCTGTGTCAAATAGACTCCAGGAAGGCGAAAATACAGCTTCAGGTGGCTGCATCAGGATGTGCTGATATTTTCTCAATTAAGGCAGATTTAAGGCTGTAAACCATGTTGAGTCCCACAGGACTCGCCACAGAAGTGAATTTGACTAGTGTTTTCTTTAAGAAATGCATATCCAGCCCAAAGTACAGGTTCAGGGAGTGTAGGTGGCGAGGATTTCATAAAATGCCAGATCAGTCCAAACCACCCCTTAAAGTTGGCCAATCTTGCTGAAATTCTCAAAGAAAACTCAGTTTATATCAGAGAATGAATTTGTATTGGCCTGGTCTACTCGAGAGCCATATTAGGAATTTCATTTTCCGGGGTGTGGGGGGGCCCCTGGCCTCCCCCCACTGGGGAAATGTCAAGTATATCACCATATTGCCAATCTGAAGCCCTCATTTAATTTCATGCTTGTTTTAACAATAAAGAGGGATAGTTTAGGCACATTTGGAGCATTACATGTCTGAACAGAAAATATAAAGCCCAAATATTGCTGTTAAAATGGTCCAAAATAGATGTAAATCAGCCCAAACCAGTACTAAATATTGCTCTGTAACCATGAAACTTGGCCCAATTATCACCTGCCACATACTACATCTGATTGCATAGGTTTTAGGATTACATCTGGTGTACCAGTGGTGTCATCTGTGTCAAATAGACTCCAGGAAGGCGAAAATACAGCTTCAGGTGGCTGCATCAGGATGTGCTGATATTTTCTCAATTAAGGCAGATTTAAGGCTGTAAACCATGTTGAGTCCCACAGGACTCGCCACAGAAGTGAATTTGACTAGTGTTTTCTTTAAGAAATGCATATCCAGCCCAAAGTACAGGTTCAGGGAGTGTAGGTGGCGAGGATTTCATAAAATGCCAGATCAGTCCAAACCACCCCTTAAAGTTGGCCAATCTTGCTGAAATTCTCAAAGAAAACTCAGTTTATATCAGAGAATGAATTTGTATTGGCCTGGTCTACTCGAGAGCCATATTAGGAATTTCATTTTCCGGGGTGTGGGGGGGCCCCTGGCCTCCCCCCACTGGGGAAATGTCAAGTATATCACCATATTGCCAATCTGAAGCCCTCATTTAATTTCATGCTTGTTTTAACAATAAAGAGGGATAGTTTAGGCACATTTGGAGCATTACATGTCTGAACAGAAAATATAAAGCCCAAATATTGCTGTTAAAATGGTCCAAAATAGATGTAAATCAGCCCAAACCAGTACTAAATATTGCTCTGTAACCATGAAACTTGGCCCAATTATCACCTGCCACATACTACATCTGATTGCATAGGTTTTAGGATTACATCTGGTGTACCAGTGGTGTCATCTGTGTCAAATAGACTCCAGGAAGGCGAAAATACAGCTTCAGGTGGCTGCATCAGGATGTGCTGATATTTTCTCAATTAAGGCAGATTTAAGGCTGTAAACCATGTTGAGTCCCACAGGACTCGCCACAGAAGTGAATTTGACTAGTGTTTTCTTTAAGAAATGCATATCCAGCCCAAAGTACAGGTTCAGGGAGTGTAGGTGGCGAGGATTTCATAAAATGCCAGATCAGTCCAAACCACCCCTTAAAGTTGGCCAATCTTGCTGAAATTCTCAAAGAAAACTCAGTTTATATCAGAGAATGAATTTGTATTGGCCTGGTCTACTCGAGAGCCATATTAGGAATTTCATTTTCCGGGGTGTGGGGGGGCCCCTGGCCTCCCCCCACTGGGGAAATGTCAAGTATATCACCATATTGCCAATCTGAAGCCCTCATTTAATTTCATGCTTGTTTTAACAATAAAGAGGGATAGTTTAGGCACATTTGGAGCATTACATGTCTGAACAGAAAATATAAAGCCCAAATATTGCTGTTAAAATGGTCCAAAATAGATGTAAATCAGCCCAAACCAGTACTAAATATTGCTCTGTAACCATGAAACTTGGCCCAATTATCACCTGCCACATACTACATCTGATTGCATAGGTTTTAGGATTACATCTGGTGTACCAGTGGTGTCATCTGTGTCAAATAGACTCCAGGAAGGCGAAAATACAGCTTCAGGTGGCTGCATCAGGATGTGCTGATATTTTCTCAATTAAGGCAGATTTAAGGCTGTAAACCATGTTGAGTCCCACAGGACTCGCCACAGAAGTGAATTTGACTAGTGTTTTCTTTAAGAAATGCATATCCAGCCCAAAGTACAGGTTCAGGGAGTGTAGGTGGCGAGGATTTCATAAAATGCCAGATCAGTCCAAACCACCCCTTAAAGTTGGCCAATCTTGCTGAAATTCTCAAAGAAAACTCAGTTTATATCAGAGAATGAATTTGTATTGGCCTGGTCTACTCGAGAGCCATATTAGGAATTTCATTTTCCGGGGTGTGGGGGGGCCCCTGGCCTCCCCCCACTGGGGAAATGTCAAGTATATCACCATATTGCCAATCTGAAGCCCTCATTTAATTTCATGCTTGTTTTAACAATAAAGAGGGATAGTTTAGGCACATTTGGAGCATTACATGTCTGAACAGAAAATATAAAGCCCAAATATTGCTGTTAAAATGGTCCAAAATAGATGTAAATCAGCCCAAACCAGTACTAAATATTGCTCTGTAACCATGAAACTTGGCCCAATTATCACCTGCCACATACTACATCTGATTGCATAGGTTTTAGGATTACATCTGGTGTACCAGTGGTGTCATCTGTGTCAAATAGACTCCAGGAAGGCGAAAATACAGCTTCAGGTGGCTGCATCAGGATGTGCTGATATTTTCTCAATTAAGGCAGATTTAAGGCTGTAAACCATGTTGAGTCCCACAGGACTCGCCACAGAAGTGAATTTGACTAGTGTTTTCTTTAAGAAATGCATATCCAGCCCAAAGTACAGGTTCAGGGAGTGTAGGTGGCGAGGATTTCATAAAATGCCAGATCAGTCCAAACCACCCCTTAAAGTTGGCCAATCTTGCTGAAATTCTCAAAGAAAACTCAGTTTATATCAGAGAATGAATTTGTATTGGCCTGGTCTACTCGAGAGCCATATTAGGAATTTCATTTTCCGGGGTGTGGGGGGGCCCCTGGCCTCCCCCCACTGGGGAAATGTCAAGTATATCACCATATTGCCAATCTGAAGCCCTCATTTAATTTCATGCTTGTTTTAACAATAAAGAGGGATAGTTTAGGCACATTTGGAGCATTACATGTCTGAACAGAAAATATAAAGCCCAAATATTGCTGTTAAAATGGTCCAAAATAGATGTAAATCAGCCCAAACCAGTACTAAATATTGCTCTGTAACCATGAAACTTGGCCCAATTATCACCTGCCACATACTACATCTGATTGCATAGGTTTTAGGATTACATCTGGTGTACCAGTGGTGTCATCTGTGTCAAATAGACTCCAGGAAGGCGAAAATACAGCTTCAGGTGGCTGCATCAGGATGTGCTGATATTTTCTCAATTAAGGCAGATTTAAGGCTGTAAACCATGTTGAGTCCCACAGGACTCGCCACAGAAGTGAATTTGACTAGTGTTTTCTTTAAGAAATGCATATCCAGCCCAAAGTACAGGTTCAGGGAGTGTAGGTGGCGAGGATTTCATAAAATGCCAGATCAGTCCAAACCACCCCTTAAAGTTGGCCAATCTTGCTGAAATTCTCAAAGAAAACTCAGTTTATATCAGAGAATGAATTTGTATTGGCCTGGTCTACTCGAGAGCCATATTAGGAATTTCATTTTCCGGGGTGTGGGGGGGCCCCTGGCCTCCCCCCACTGGGGAAATGTCAAGTATATCACCATATTGCCAATCTGAAGCCCTCATTTAATTTCATGCTTGTTTTAACAATAAAGAGGGATAGTTTAGGCACATTTGGAGCATTACATGTCTGAACAGAAAATATAAAGCCCAAATATTGCTGTTAAAATGGTCCAAAATAGATGTAAATCAGCCCAAACCAGTACTAAATATTGCTCTGTAACCATGAAACTTGGCCCAATTATCACCTGCCACATACTACATCTGATTGCATAGGTTTTAGGATTACATCTGGTGTACCAGTGGTGTCATCTGTGTCAAATAGACTCCAGGAAGGCGAAAATACAGCTTCAGGTGGCTGCATCAGGATGTGCTGATATTTTCTCAATTAAGGCAGATTTAAGGCTGTAAACCATGTTGAGTCCCACAGGACTCGCCACAGAAGTGAATTTGACTAGTGTTTTCTTTAAGAAATGCATATCCAGCCCAAAGTACAGGTTCAGGGAGTGTAGGTGGCGAGGATTTCATAAAATGCCAGATCAGTCCAAACCACCCCTTAAAGTTGGCCAATCTTGCTGAAATTCTCAAAGAAAACTCAGTTTATATCAGAGAATGAATTTGTATTGGCCTGGTCTACTCGAGAGCCATATTAGGAATTTCATTTTCCGGGGTGTGGGGGGGCCCCTGGCCTCCCCCCACTGGGGAAATGTCAAGTATATCACCATATTGCCAATCTGAAGCCCTCATTTAATTTCATGCTTGTTTTAACAATAAAGAGGGATAGTTTAGGCACATTTGGAGCATTACATGTCTGAACAGAAAATATAAAGCCCAAATATTGCTGTTAAAATGGTCCAAAATAGATGTAAATCAGCCCAAACCAGTACTAAATATTGCTCTGTAACCATGAAACTTGGCCCAATTATCACCTGCCACATACTACATCTGATTGCATAGGTTTTAGGATTACATCTGGTGTACCAGTGGTGTCATCTGTGTCAAATAGACTCCAGGAAGGCGAAAATACAGCTTCAGGTGGCTGCATCAGGATGTGCTGATATTTTCTCAATTAAGGCAGATTTAAGGCTGTAAACCATGTTGAGTCCCACAGGACTCGCCACAGAAGTGAATTTGACTAGTGTTTTCTTTAAGAAATGCATATCCAGCCCAAAGTACAGGTTCAGGGAGTGTAGGTGGCGAGGATTTCATAAAATGCCAGATCAGTCCAAACCACCCCTTAAAGTTGGCCAATCTTGCTGAAATTCTCAAAGAAAACTCAGTTTATATCAGAGAATGAATTTGTATTGGCCTGGTCTACTCGAGAGCCATATTAGGAATTTCATTTTCCGGGGTGTGGGGGGGCCCCTGGCCTCCCCCCACTGGGGAAATGTCAAGTATATCACCATATTGCCAATCTGAAGCCCTCATTTAATTTCATGCTTGTTTTAACAATAAAGAGGGATAGTTTAGGCACATTTGGAGCATTACATGTCTGAACAGAAAATATAAAGCCCAAATATTGCTGTTAAAATGGTCCAAAATAGATGTAAATCAGCCCAAACCAGTACTAAATATTGCTCTGTAACCATGAAACTTGGCCCAATTATCACCTGCCACATACTACATCTGATTGCATAGGTTTTAGGATTACATCTGGTGTACCAGTGGTGTCATCTGTGTCAAATAGACTCCAGGAAGGCGAAAATACAGCTTCAGGTGGCTGCATCAGGATGTGCTGATATTTTCTCAATTAAGGCAGATTTAAGGCTGTAAACCATGTTGAGTCCCACAGGACTCGCCACAGAAGTGAATTTGACTAGTGTTTTCTTTAAGAAATGCATATCCAGCCCAAAGTACAGGTTCAGGGAGTGTAGGTGGCGAGGATTTCATAAAATGCCAGATCAGTCCAAACCACCCCTTAAAGTTGGCCAATCTTGCTGAAATTCTCAAAGAAAACTCAGTTTATATCAGAGAATGAATTTGTATTGGCCTGGTCTACTCGAGAGCCATATTAGGAATTTCATTTTCCGGGGTGTGGGGGGGCCCCTGGCCTCCCCCCACTGGGGAAATGTCAAGTATATCACCATATTGCCAATCTGAAGCCCTCATTTAATTTCATGCTTGTTTTAACAATAAAGAGGGATAGTTTAGGCACATTTGGAGCATTACATGTCTGAACAGAAAATATAAAGCCCAAATATTGCTGTTAAAATGGTCCAAAATAGATGTAAATCAGCCCAAACCAGTACTAAATATTGCTCTGTAACCATGAAACTTGGCCCAATTATCACCTGCCACATACTACATCTGATTGCATAGGTTTTAGGATTACATCTGGTGTACCAGTGGTGTCATCTGTGTCAAATAGACTCCAGGAAGGCGAAAATACAGCTTCAGGTGGCTGCATCAGGATGTGCTGATATTTTCTCAATTAAGGCAGATTTAAGGCTGTAAACCATGTTGAGTCCCACAGGACTCGCCACAGAAGTGAATTTGACTAGTGTTTTCTTTAAGAAATGCATATCCAGCCCAAAGTACAGGTTCAGGGAGTGTAGGTGGCGAGGATTTCATAAAATGCCAGATCAGTCCAAACCACCCCTTAAAGTTGGCCAATCTTGCTGAAATTCTCAAAGAAAACTCAGTTTATATCAGAGAATGAATTTGTATTGGCCTGGTCTACTCGAGAGCCATATTAGGAATTTCATTTTCCGGGGTGTGGGGGGGCCCCTGGCCTCCCCCCACTGGGGAAATGTCAAGTATATCACCATATTGCCAATCTGAAGCCCTCATTTAATTTCATGCTTGTTTTAACAATAAAGAGGGATAGTTTAGGCACATTTGGAGCATTACATGTCTGAACAGAAAATATAAAGCCCAAATATTGCTGTTAAAATGGTCCAAAATAGATGTAAATCAGCCCAAACCAGTACTAAATATTGCTCTGTAACCATGAAACTTGGCCCAATTATCACCTGCCACATACTACATCTGATTGCATAGGTTTTAGGATTACATCTGGTGTACCAGTGGTGTCATCTGTGTCAAATAGACTCCAGGAAGGCGAAAATACAGCTTCAGGTGGCTGCATCAGGATGTGCTGATATTTTCTCAATTAAGGCAGATTTAAGGCTGTAAACCATGTTGAGTCCCACAGGACTCGCCACAGAAGTGAATTTGACTAGTGTTTTCTTTAAGAAATGCATATCCAGCCCAAAGTACAGGTTCAGGGAGTGTAGGTGGCGAGGATTTCATAAAATGCCAGATCAGTCCAAACCACCCCTTAAAGTTGGCCAATCTTGCTGAAATTCTCAAAGAAAACTCAGTTTATATCAGAGAATGAATTTGTATTGGCCTGGTCTACTCGAGAGCCATATTAGGAATTTCATTTTCCGGGGTGTGGGGGGGCCCCTGGCCTCCCCCCACTGGGGAAATGTCAAGTATATCACCATATTGCCAATCTGAAGCCCTCATTTAATTTCATGCTTGTTTTAACAATAAAGAGGGATAGTTTAGGCACATTTGGAGCATTACATGTCTGAACAGAAAATATAAAGCCCAAATATTGCTGTTAAAATGGTCCAAAATAGATGTAAATCAGCCCAAACCAGTACTAAATATTGCTCTATAACCATGAAACTTGGCCCAATTATCACCTGCCACATACTACATCTGATTGCATAGGTTTTAGGATTACATCTGGTGTACCAGTGGTGTCATCTGTGTCAAATAGACTCCAGGAAGGCGAAAATACAGCTTCAGGTGGCTGCATCAGGATGTGCTGATATTTTCTCAATTAAGGCAGATTTAAGGCTGTAAACCATGTTGAGTCCCACAGGACTCGCCACAGAAGTGAATTTGACTAGTGTTTTCTTTAAGAAATGCATATCCAGCCCAAAGTACAGGTTCAGGGAGTGTAGGTGGCGAGGATTTCATAAAATGCCAGATCAGTCCAAACCACCCCTTAAAGTTGGCCAATCTTGCTGAAATTCTCAAAGAAAACTCAGTTTATATCAGAGAATGAATTTGTATTGGCCTGGTCTACTCGAGAGCCATATTAGGAATTTCATTTTCCGGGGTGTGGGGGGGCCCCTGGCCTCCCCCCACTGGGGAAATGTCAAGTATATCACCATATTGCCAATCTGAAGCCCTCATTTAATTTCATGCTTGTTTTAACAATAAAGAGGGATAGTTTAGGCACATTTGGAGCATTACATGTCTGAACAGAAAATATAAAGCCCAAATATTGCTGTTAAAATGGTCCAAAATAGATGTAAATCAGCCCAAACCAGTACTAAATATTGCTCTGTAACCATGAAACTTGGCCCAATTATCACCTGCCACATACTACATCTGATTGCATAGGTTTTAGGATTACATCTGGTGTACCAGTGGTGTCATCTGTGTCAAATAGACTCCAGGAAGGCGAAAATACAGCTTCAGGTGGCTGCATCAGGATGTGCTGATATTTTCTCAATTAAGGCAGATTTAAGGCTGTAAACCATGTTGAGTCCCACAGGACTCGCCACAGAAGTGAATTTGACTAGTGTTTTCTTTAAGAAATGCATATCCAGCCCAAAGTACAGGTTCAGGGAGTGTAGGTGGCGAGGATTTCATAAAATGCCAGATCAGTCCAAACCACCCCTTAAAGTTGGCCAATCTTGCTGAAATTCTCAAAGAAAACTCAGTTTATATCAGAGAATGAATTTGTATTGGCCTGGTCTACTCGAGAGCCATATTAGGAATTTCATTTTCCGGGGTGTGGGGGGGCCCCTGGCCTCCCCCCACTGGGGAAATGTCAAGTATATCACCATATTGCCAATCTGAAGCCCTCATTTAATTTCATGCTTGTTTTAACAATAAAGAGGGATAGTTTAGGCACATTTGGAGCATTACATGTCTGAACAGAAAATATAAAGCCCAAATATTGCTGTTAAAATGGTCCAAAATAGATGTAAATCAGCCCAAACCAGTACTAAATATTGCTCTGTAACCATGAAACTTGGCCCAATTATCACCTGCCACATACTACATCTGATTGCATAGGTTTTAGGATTACATCTGGTGTACCAGTGGTGTCATCTGTGTCAAATAGACTCCAGGAAGGCGAAAATACAGCTTCAGGTGGCTGCATCAGGATGTGCTGATATTTTCTCAATTAAGGCAGATTTAAGGCTGTAAACCATGTTGAGTCCCACAGGACTCGCCACAGAAGTGAATTTGACTAGTGTTTTCTTTAAGAAATGCATATCCAGCCCAAAGTACAGGTTCAGGGAGTGTAGGTGGCGAGGATTTCATAAAATGCCAGATCAGTCCAAACCACCCCTTAAAGTTGGCCAATCTTGCTGAAATTCTCAAAGAAAACTCAGTTTATATCAGAGAATGAATTTGTATTGGCCTGGTCTACTCGAGAGCCATATTAGGAATTTCATTTTCCGGGGTGTGGGGGGGCCCCTGGCCTCCCCCCACTGGGGAAATGTCAAGTATATCACCATATTGCCAATCTGAAGCCCTCATTTAATTTCATGCTTGTTTTAACAATAAAGAGGGATAGTTTAGGCACATTTGGAGCATTACATGTCTGAACAGAAAATATAAAGCCCAAATATTGCTGTTAAAATGGTCCAAAATAGATGTAAATCAGCCCAAACCAGTACTAAATATTGCTCTGTAACCATGAAACTTGGCCCAATTATCACCTGCCACATACTACATCTGATTGCATAGGTTTTAGGATTACATCTGGTGTACCAGTGGTGTCATCTGTGTCAAATAGACTCCAGGAAGGCGAAAATACAGCTTCAGGTGGCTGCATCAGGATGTGCTGATATTTTCTCAATTAAGGCAGATTTAAGGCTGTAAACCATGTTGAGTCCCACAGGACTCGCCACAGAAGTGAATTTGACTAGTGTTTTCTTTAAGAAATGCATATCCAGCCCAAAGTACAGGTTCAGGGAGTGTAGGTGGCGAGGATTTCATAAAATGCCAGATCAGTCCAAACCACCCCTTAAAGTTGGCCAATCTTGCTGAAATTCTCAAAGAAAACTCAGTTTATATCAGAGAATGAATTTGTATTGGCCTGGTCTACTCGAGAGCCATATTAGGAATTTCATTTTCCGGGGTGTGGGGGGGCCCCTGGCCTCCCCCCACTGGGGAAATGTCAAGTATATCACCATATTGCCAATCTGAAGCCCTCATTTAATTTCATGCTTGTTTTAACAATAAAGAGGGATAGTTTAGGCACATTTGGAGCATTACATGTCTGAACAGAAAATATAAAGCCCAAATATTGCTGTTAAAATGGTCCAAAATAGATGTAAATCAGCCCAAACCAGTACTAAATATTGCTCTGTAACCATGAAACTTGGCCCAATTATCACCTGCCACATACTACATCTGATTGCATAGGTTTTAGGATTACATCTGGTGTACCAGTGGTGTCATCTGTGTCAAATAGACTCCAGGAAGGCGAAAATACAGCTTCAGGTGGCTGCATCAGGATGTGCTGATATTTTCTCAATTAAGGCAGATTTAAGGCTGTAAACCATGTTGAGTCCCACAGGACTCGCCACAGAAGTGAATTTGACTAGTGTTTTCTTTAAGAAATGCATATCCAGCCCAAAGTACAGGTTCAGGGAGTGTAGGTGGCGAGGATTTCATAAAATGCCAGATCAGTCCAAACCACCCCTTAAAGTTGGCCAATCTTGCTGAAATTCTCAAAGAAAACTCAGTTTATATCAGAGAATGAATTTGTATTGGCCTGGTCTACTCGAGAGCCATATTAGGAATTTCATTTTCCGGGGTGTGGGGGGGCCCCTGGCCTCCCCCCACTGGGGAAATGTCAAGTATATCACCATATTGCCAATCTGAAGCCCTCATTTAATTTCATGCTTGTTTTAACAATAAAGAGGGATAGTTTAGGCACATTTGGAGCATTACATGTCTGAACAGAAAATATAAAGCCCAAATATTGCTGTTAAAATGGTCCAAAATAGATGTAAATCAGCCCAAACCAGTACTAAATATTGCTCTGTAACCATGAAACTTGGCCCAATTATCACCTGCCACATACTACATCTGATTGCATAGGTTTTAGGATTACATCTGGTGTACCAGTGGTGTCATCTGTGTCAAATAGACTCCAGGAAGGCGAAAATACAGCTTCAGGTGGCTGCATCAGGATGTGCTGATATTTTCTCAATTAAGGCAGATTTAAGGCTGTAAACCATGTTGAGTCCCACAGGACTCGCCACAGAAGTGAATTTGACTAGTGTTTTCTTTAAGAAATGCATATCCAGCCCAAAGTACAGGTTCAGGGAGTGTAGGTGGCGAGGATTTCATAAAATGCCAGATCAGTCCAAACCACCCCTTAAAGTTGGCCAATCTTGCTGAAATTCTCAAAGAAAACTCAGTTTATATCAGAGAATGAATTTGTATTGGCCTGGTCTACTCGAGAGCCATATTAGGAATTTCATTTTCCGGGGTGTGGGGGGGCCCCTGGCCTCCCCCCACTGGGGAAATGTCAAGTATATCACCATATTGCCAATCTGAAGCCCTCATTTAATTTCATGCTTGTTTTAACAATAAAGAGGGATAGTTTAGGCACATTTGGAGCATTACATGTCTGAACAGAAAATATAAAGCCCAAATATTGCTGTTAAAATGGTCCAAAATAGATGTAAATCAGCCCAAACCAGTACTAAATATTGCTCTGTAACCATGAAACTTGGCCCAATTATCACCTGCCACATACTACATCTGATTGCATAGGTTTTAGGATTACATCTGGTGTACCAGTGGTGTCATCTGTGTCAAATAGACTCCAGGAAGGCGAAAATACAGCTTCAGGTGGCTGCATCAGGATGTGCTGATATTTTCTCAATTAAGGCAGATTTAAGGCTGTAAACCATGTTGAGTCCCACAGGACTCGCCACAGAAGTGAATTTGACTAGTGTTTTCTTTAAGAAATGCATATCCAGCCCAAAGTACAGGTTCAGGGAGTGTAGGTGGCGAGGATTTCATAAAATGCCAGATCAGTCCAAACCACCCCTTAAAGTTGGCCAATCTTGCTGAAATTCTCAAAGAAAACTCAGTTTATATCCAGAGAATGAATTTGTATTGGCCTGGTCTACTCGAGAGCCATATTAGGAATTTCATTTTCCGGGGTGTGGGGGGGCCCCTGGCCTCCCCCCACTGGGGAAATGTCAAGTATATCACCATATTGCCAATCTGAAGCCCTCATTTAATTTCATGCTTGTTTTAACAATAAAGAGGGATAGTTTAGGCACATTTGGAGCATTACATGTCTGAACAGAAAATATAAAGCCCAAATATTGCTGTTAAAATGGTCCAAAATAGATGTAAATCAGCCCAAACCAGTACTAAATATTGCTCTGTAACCATGAAACTTGGCCCAATTATCACCTGCCACATACTACATCTGATTGCATAGGTTTTAGGATTACATCTGGTGTACCAGTGGTGTCATCTGTGTCAAATAGACTCCAGGAAGGCGAAAATACAGCTTCAGGTGGCTGCATCAGGATGTGCTGATATTTTCTCAATTAAGGCAGATTTAAGGCTGTAAACCATGTTGAGTCCCACAGGACTCGCCACAGAAGTGAATTTGACTAGTGTTTTCTTTAAGAAATGCATATCCAGCCCAAAGTACAGGTTCAGGGAGTGTAGGTGGCGAGGATTTCATAAAATGCCAGATCAGTCCAAACCACCCCTTAAAGTTGGCCAATCTTGCTGAAATTCTCAAAGAAAACTCAGTTTATATCAGAGAATGAATTTGTATTGGCCTGGTCTACTCGAGAGCCATATTAGGAATTTCATTTTCCGGGGTGTGGGGGGGCCCCTGGCCTCCCCCCACTGGGGAAATGTCAAGTATATCACCATATTGCCAATCTGAAGCCCTCATTTAATTTCATGCTTGTTTTAACAATAAAGAGGGATAGTTTAGGCACATTTGGAGCATTACATGTCTGAACAGAAAATATAAAGCCCAAATATTGCTGTTAAAATGGTCCAAAATAGATGTAAATCAGCCCAAACCAGTACTAAATATTGCTCTGTAACCATGAAACTTGGCCCAATTATCACCTGCCACATACTACATCTGATTGCATAGGTTTTAGGATTACATCTGGTGTACCAGTGGTGTCATCTGTGTCAAATAGACTCCAGGAAGGCGAAAATACAGCTTCAGGTGGCTGCATCAGGATGTGCTGATATTTTCTCAATTAAGGCAGATTTAAGGCTGTAAACCATGTTGAGTCCCACAGGACTCGCCACAGAAGTGAATTTGACTAGTGTTTTCTTTAAGAAATGCATATCCAGCCCAAAGTACAGGTTCAGGGAGTGTAGGTGGCGAGGATTTCATAAAATGCCAGATCAGTCCAAACCACCCCTTAAAGTTGGCCAATCTTGCTGAAATTCTCAAAGAAAACTCAGTTTATATCAGAGAATGAATTTGTATTGGCCTGGTCTACTCGAGAGCCATATTAGGAATTTCATTTTCCGGGGTGTGGGGGGGCCCCTGGCCTCCCCCCACTGGGGAAATGTCAAGTATATCACCATATTGCCAATCTGAAGCCCTCATTTAATTTCATGCTTGTTTTAACAATAAAGAGGGATAGTTTAGGCACATTTGGAGCATTACATGTCTGAACAGAAAATATAAAGCCCAAATATTGCTGTTAAAATGGTCCAAAATAGATGTAAATCAGCCCAAACCAGTACTAAATATTGCTCTGTAACCATGAAACTTGGCCCAATTATCACCTGCCACATACTACATCTGATTGCATAGGTTTTAGGATTACATCTGGTGTACCAGTGGTGTCATCTGTGTCAAATAGACTCCAGGAAGGCGAAAATACAGCTTCAGGTGGCTGCATCAGGATGTGCTGATATTTTCTCAATTAAGGCAGATTTAAGGCTGTAAACCATGTTGAGTCCCACAGGACTCGCCACAGAAGTGAATTTGACTAGTGTTTTCTTTAAGAAATGCATATCCAGCCCAAAGTACAGGTTCAGGGAGTGTAGGTGGCGAGGATTTCATAAAATGCCAGATCAGTCCAAACCACCCCTTAAAGTTGGCCAATCTTGCTGAAATTCTCAAAGAAAACTCAGTTTATATCAGAGAATGAATTTGTATTGGCCTGGTCTACTCGAGAGCCATATTAGGAATTTCATTTTCCGGGGTGTGGGGGGGGGGGCCCTGGCCTCCCCCCACTGGGGAAATGTCAAGTATATCACCATATTGCCAATCTGAAGCCCTCATTTAATTTCATGCTTGTTTTAACAATAAAGAGGGATAGTTTAGGCACATTTGGAGCATTACATGTCTGAACAGAAAATATAAAGCCCAAATATTGCTGTTAAAATGGTCCAAAATAGATGTAAATCAGCCCAAACCAGTACTAAATATTGCTCTGTAACCATGAAACTTGGCCCAATTATCACCTGCCACATACTACATCTGATTGCATAGGTTTTAGGATTACATCTGGTGTACCAGTGGTGTCATCTGTGTCAAATAGACTCCAGGAAGGCGAAAATACAGCTTCAGGTGGCTGCATCAGGATGTGCTGATATTTTCTCAATTAAGGCAGATTTAAGGCTGTAAACCATGTTGAGTCCCACAGGACTCGCCACAGAAGTGAATTTGACTAGTGTTTTCTTTAAGAAATGCATATCCAGCCCAAAGTACAGGTTCAGGGAGTGTAGGTGGCGAGGATTTCATAAAATGCCAGATCAGTCCAAACCACCCCTTAAAGTTGGCCAATCTTGCTGAAATTCTCAAAGAAAACTCAGTTTATATCAGAGAATGAATTTGTATTGGCCTGGTCTACTCGAGAGCCATATTAGGAATTTCATTTTCCGGGGTGTGGGGGGGGCCCCTGGCCTCCCCCCACTGGGGAAATGTCAAGTATATCACCATATTGCCAATCTGAAGCCCTCATTTAATTTCATGCTTGTTTTAACAATAAAGAGGGATAGTTTAGGCACATTTGGAGCATTACATGTCTGAACAGAAAATATAAAGCCCAAATATTGCTGTTAAAATGGTCCAAAATAGATGTAAATCAGCCCAAACCAGTACTAAATATTGCTCTGTAACCATGAAACTTGGCCCAATTATCACCTGCCACATACTACATCTGATTGCATAGGTTTTAGGATTACATCTGGTGTACCAGTGGTGTCATCTGTGTCAAATAGACTCCAGGAAGGCGAAAATACAGCTTCAGGTGGCTGCATCAGGATGTGCTGATATTTTCTCAATTAAGGCAGATTTAAGGCTGTAAACCATGTTGAGTCCCACAGGACTCGCCACAGAAGTGAATTTGACTAGTGTTTTCTTTAAGAAATGCATATCCAGCCCAAAGTACAGGTTCAGGGAGTGTAGGTGGCGAGGATTTCATAAAATGCCAGATCAGTCCAAACCACCCCTTAAAGTTGGCCAATCTTGCTGAAATTCTCAAAGAAAACTCAGTTTATATCAGAGAATGAATTTGTATTGGCCTGGTCTACTCGAGAGCCATATTAGGAATTTCATTTTCCGGGGTGTGGGGGGGGCCCCTGGCCTCCCCCCACTGGGGAAATGTCAAGTATATCACCATATTGCCAATCTGAAGCCCTCATTTAATTTCATGCTTGTTTTAACAATAAAGAGGGATAGTTTAGGCACATTTGGAGCATTACATGTCTGAACAGAAAATATAAAGCCCAAATATTGCTGTTAAAATGGTCCAAAATAGATGTAAATCAGCCCAAACCAGTACTAAATATTGCTCTGTAACCATGAAACTTGGCCCAATTATCACCTGCCACATACTACATCTGATTGCATAGGTTTTAGGATTACATCTGGTGTACCAGTGGTGTCATCTGTGTCAAATAGACTCCAGGAAGGCGAAAATACAGCTTCAGGTGGCTGCATCAGGATGTGCTGATATTTTCTCAATTAAGGCAGATTTAAGGCTGTAAACCATGTTGAGTCCCACAGGACTCGCCACAGAAGTGAATTTGACTAGTGTTTTCTTTAAGAAATGCATATCCAGCCCAAAGTACAGGTTCAGGGAGTGTAGGTGGCGAGGATTTCATAAAATGCCAGATCAGTCCAAACCACCCCTTAAAGTTGGCCAATCTTGCTGAAATTCTCAAAGAAAACTCAGTTTATATCAGAGAATGAATTTGTATTGGCCTGGTCTACTCGAGAGCCATATTAGGAATTTCATTTTCCGGGGTGTGGGGGGGGGCCCCTGGCCTCCCCCCACTGGGGAAATGTCAAGTATATCACCATATTGCCAATCTGAAGCCCTCATTTAATTTCATGCTTGTTTTAACAATAAAGAGGGATAGTTTAGGCACATTTGGAGCATTACATGTCTGAACAGAAAATATAAAGCCCAAATATTGCTGTTAAAATGGTCCAAAATAGATGTAAATCAGCCCAAACCAGTACTAAATATTGCTCTGTAACCATGAAACTTGGCCCAATTATCACCTGCCACATACTACATCTGATTGCATAGGTTTTAGGATTACATCTGGTGTACCAGTGGTGTCATCTGTGTCAAATAGACTCCAGGAAGGCGAAAATACAGCTTCAGGTGGCTGCATCAGGATGTGCTGATATTTTCTCAATTAAGGCAGATTTAAGGCTGTAAACCATGTTGAGTCCCACAGGACTCGCCACAGAAGTGAATTTGACTAGTGTTTTCTTTAAGAAATGCATATCCAGCCCAAAGTACAGGTTCAGGGAGTGTAGGTGGCGAGGATTTCATAAAATGCCAGATCAGTCCAAACCACCCCTTAAAGTTGGCCAATCTTGCTGAAATTCTCAAAGAAAACTCAGTTTATATCAGAGAATGAATTTGTATTGGTCTGGTCTACTCGAGAGCCATATTAGGAATTTCATTTTCCGGGGTGTGGGGGGGGGCCCCTGGCCTCCCCCCACTGGGGAAATGTCAAGTATATCACCATATTGCCAATCTGAAGCCCTCATTTAATTTCATGCTTGTTTTAACAATAAAGAGGGATAGTTTAGGCACATTTGGAGCATTACATGTCTGAACAGAAAATATAAAGCCCAAATATTGCTGTTAAAATGGTCCAAAATAGATGTAAATCAGCCCAAACCAGTACTAAATATTGCTCTGTAACCATGAAACTTGGCCCAATTATCACCTGCCACATACTACATCTGATTGCATAGGTTTTAGGATTACATCTGGTGTACCAGTGGTGTCATCTGTGTCAAATAGACTCCAGGAAGGCGAAAATACAGCTTCAGGTGGCTGCATCAGGATGTGCTGATATTTTCTCAATTAAGGCAGATTTAAGGCTGTAAACCATGTTGAGTCCCACAGGACTCGCCACAGAAGTGAATTTGACTAGTGTTTTCTTTAAGAAATGCATATCCAGCCCAAAGTACAGGTTCAGGGAGTGTAGGTGGCGAGGATTTCATAAAATGCCAGATCAGTCCAAACCACCCCTTAAAGTTGGCCAATCTTGCTGAAATTCTCAAAGAAAACTCAGTTTATATCAGAGAATGAATTTGTATTGGCCTGGTCTACTCGAGAGCCATATTAGGAATTTCATTTTCCGGGGTGTGGGGGGGGGGCCCCTGGCCTCCCCCCACTGGGGAAATGTCAAGTATATCACCATATTGCCAATCTGAAGCCCTCATTTAATTTCATGCTTGTTTTAACAATAAAGAGGGATAGTTTAGGCACATTTGGAGCATTACATGTCTGAACAGAAAATATAAAGCCCAAATATTGCTGTTAAAATGGTCCAAAATAGATGTAAATCAGCCCAAACCAGTACTAAATATTGCTCTGTAACCATGAAACTTGGCCCAATTATCACCTGCCACATACTACATCTGATTGCATAGGTTTTAGGATTACATCTGGTGTACCAGTGGTGTCATCTGTGTCAAATAGACTCCAGGAAGGCGAAAATACAGCTTCAGGTGGCTGCATCAGGATGTGCTGATATTTTCTCAATTAAGGCAGATTTAAGGCTGTAAACCATGTTGAGTCCCACAGGACTCGCCACAGAAGTGAATTTGACTAGTGTTTTCTTTAAGAAATGCATATCCAGCCCAAAGTACAGGTTCAGGGAGTGTAGGTGGCGAGGATTTCATAAAATGCCAGATCAGTCCAAACCACCCCTTAAAGTTGGCCAATCTTGCTGAAATTCTCAAAGAAAACTCAGTTTATATCAGAGAATGAATTTGTATTGGCCTGGTCTACTCGAGAGCCATATTAGGAATTTCATTTTCCGGGGTGTGGGGGGGGGCCCCTGGCCTCCCCCCACTGGGGAAATGTCAAGTATATCACCATATTGCCAATCTGAAGCCCTCATTTAATTTCATGCTTGTTTTAACAATAAAGAGGGATAGTTTAGGCACATTTGGAGCATTACATGTCTGAACAGAAAATATAAAGCCCAAATATTGCTGTTAAAATGGTCCAAAATAGATGTAAATCAGCCCAAACCAGTACTAAATATTGCTCTGTAACCATGAAACTTGGCCCAATTATCACCTGCCACATACTACATCTGATTGCATAGGTTTTAGGATTACATCTGGTGTACCAGTGGTGTCATCTGTGTCAAATAGACTCCAGGAAGGCGAAAATACAGCTTCAGGTGGCTGCATCAGGATGTGCTGATATTTTCTCAATTAAGGCAGATTTAAGGCTGTAAACCATGTTGAGTCCCACAGGACTCGCCACAGAAGTGAATTTGACTAGTGTTTTCTTTAAGAAATGCATATCCAGCCCAAAGTACAGGTTCAGGGAGTGTAGGTGGCGAGGATTTCATAAAATGCCAGATCAGTCCAAACCACCCCTTAAAGTTGGCCAATCTTGCTGAAATTCTCAAAGAAAACTCAGTTTATATCAGAGAATGAATTTGTATTGGCCTGGTCTACTCGAGAGCCATATTAGGAATTTCATTTTCCGGGGTGTGGGGGGGGGCCCCTGGCCTCCCCCCACTGGGGAAATGTCAAGTATATCACCATATTGCCAATCTGAAGCCCTCATTTAATTTCATGCTTGTTTTAACAATAAAGAGGGATAGTTTAGGCACATTTGGAGCATTACATGTCTGAACAGAAAATATAAAGCCCAAATATTGCTGTTAAAATGGTCCAAAATAGATGTAAATCAGCCCAAACCAGTACTAAATATTGCTCTGTAACCATGAAACTTGGCCCAATTATCACCTGCCACATACTACATCTGATTGCATAGGTTTTAGGATTACATCTGGTGTACCAGTGGTGTCATCTGTGTCAAATAGACTCCAGGAAGGCGAAAATACAGCTTCAGGTGGCTGCATCAGGATGTGCTGATATTTTCTCAATTAAGGCAGATTTAAGGCTGTAAACCATGTTGAGTCCCACAGGACTCGCCACAGAAGTGAATTTGACTAGTGTTTTCTTTAAGAAATGCATATCCAGCCCAAAGTACAGGTTCAGGGAGTGTAGGTGGCGAGGATTTCATAAAATGCCAGATCAGTCCAAACCACCCCTTAAAGTTGGCCAATCTTGCTGAAATTCTCAAAGAAAACTCAGTTTATATCAGAGAATGAATTTGTATTGGCCTGGTCTACTCGAGAGCCATATTAGGAATTTCATTTTCCGGGGTGTGGGGGGGCCCCTGGCCTCCCCCCACTGGGGAAATGTCAAGTATATCACCATATTGCCAATCTGAAGCCCTCATTTAATTTCATGCTTGTTTTAACAATAAAGAGGGATAGTTTAGGCACATTTGGAGCATTACATGTCTGAACAGAAAATATAAAGCCCAAATATTGCTGTTAAAATGGTCCAAAATAGATGTAAATCAGCCCAAACCAGTACTAAATATTGCTCTGTAACCATGAAACTTGGCCCAATTATCACCTGCCACATACTACATCTGATTGCATAGGTTTTAGGATTACATCTGGTGTACCAGTGGTGTCATCTGTGTCAAATAGACTCCAGGAAGGCGAAAATACAGCTTCAGGTGGCTGCATCAGGATGTGCTGATATTTTCTCAATTAAGGCAGATTTAAGGCTGTAAACCATGTTGAGTCCCACAGGACTCGCCACAGAAGTGAATTTGACTAGTGTTTTCTTTAAGAAATGCATATCCAGCCCAAAGTACAGGTTCAGGGAGTGTAGGTGGCGAGGATTTCATAAAATGCCAGATCAGTCCAAACCACCCCTTAAAGTTGGCCAATCTTGCTGAAATTCTCAAAGAAAACTCAGTTTATATCAGAGAATGAATTTGTATTGGCCTGGTCTACTCGAGAGCCATATTAGGAATTTCATTTTCCGGGGTGTGGGGGGGGGCCCCTGGCCTCCCCCCACTGGGGAAATGTCAAGTATATCACCATATTGCCAATCTGAAGCCCTCATTTAATTTCATGCTTGTTTTAACAATAAAGAGGGATAGTTTAGGCACATTTGGAGCATTACATGTCTGAACAGAAAATATAAAGCCCAAATATTGCTGTTAAAATGGTCCAAAATAGATGTAAATCAGCCCAAACCAGTACTAAATATTGCTCTGTAACCATGAAACTTGGCCCAATTATCACCTGCCACATACTACATCTGATTGCATAGGTTTTAGGATTACATCTGGTGTACCAGTGGTGTCATCTGTGTCAAATAGACTCCAGGAAGGCGAAAATACAGCTTCAGGTGGCTGCATCAGGATGTGCTGATATTTTCTCAATTAAGGCAGATTTAAGGCTGTAAACCATGTTGAGTCCCACAGGACTCGCCACAGAAGTGAATTTGACTAGTGTTTTCTTTAAGAAATGCATATCCAGCCCAAAGTACAGGTTCAGGGAGTGTAGGTGGCGAGGATTTCATAAAATGCCAGATCAGTCCAAACCACCCCTTAAAGTTGGCCAATCTTGCTGAAATTCTCAAAGAAAACTCAGTTTATATCAGAGAATGAATTTGTATTGGCCTGGTCTACTCGAGAGCCATATTAGGAATTTCATTTTCCGGGGTGTGGGGGGGCCCCTGGCCTCCCCCCACTGGGGAAATGTCAAGTATATCACCATATTGCCAATCTGAAGCCCTCATTTAATTTCATGCTTGTTTTAACAATAAAGAGGGATAGTTTAGGCACATTTGGAGCATTACATGTCTGAACAGAAAATATAAAGCCCAAATATTGCTGTTAAAATGGTCCAAAATAGATGTAAATCAGCCCAAACCAGTACTAAATATTGCTCTGTAACCATGAAACTTGGCCCAATTATCACCTGCCACATACTACATCTGATTGCATAGGTTTTAGGATTACATCTGGTGTACCAGTGGTGTCATCTGTGTCAAATAGACTCCAGGAAGGCGAAAATACAGCTTCAGGTGGCTGCATCAGGATGTGCTGATATTTTCTCAATTAAGGCAGATTTAAGGCTGTAAACCATGTTGAGTCCCACAGGACTCGCCACAGAAGTGAATTTGACTAGTGTTTTCTTTAAGAAATGCATATCCAGCCCAAAGTACAGGTTCAGGGAGTGTAGGTGGCGAGGATTTCATAAAATGCCAGATCAGTCCAAACCACCCCTTAAAGTTGGCCAATCTTGCTGAAATTCTCAAAGAAAACTCAGTTTATATCAGAGAATGAATTTGTATTGGCCTGGTCTACTCGAGAGCCATATTAGGAATTTCATTTTCCGGGGTGTGGGGGGGGCCCCTGGCCTCCCCCCACTGGGGAAATGTCAAGTATATCACCATATTGCCAATCTGAAGCCCTCATTTAATTTCATGCTTGTTTTAACAATAAAGAGGGATAGTTTAGGCACATTTGGAGCATTACATGTCTGAACAGAAAATATAAAGCCCAAATATTGCTGTTAAAATGGTCCAAAATAGATGTAAATCAGCCCAAACCAGTACTAAATATTGCTCTGTAACCATGAAACTTGGCCCAATTATCACCTGCCACATACTACATCTGATTGCATAGGTTTTAGGATTACATCTGGTGTACCAGTGGTGTCATCTGTGTCAAATAGACTCCAGGAAGGCGAAAATACAGCTTCAGGTGGCTGCATCAGGATGTGCTGATATTTTCTCAATTAAGGCAGATTTAAGGCTGTAAACCATGTTGAGTCCCACAGGACTCGCCACAGAAGTGAATTTGACTAGTGTTTTCTTTAAGAAATGCATATCCAGCCCAAAGTACAGGTTCAGGGAGTGTAGGTGGCGAGGATTTCATAAAATGCCAGATCAGTCCAAACCACCCCTTAAAGTTGGCCAATCTTGCTGAAATTCTCAAAGAAAACTCAGTTTATATCAGAGAATGAATTTGTATTGGCCTGGTCTACTCGAGAGCCATATTAGGAATTTCATTTTCCGGGGTGTGGGGGGGCCCCTGGCCTCCCCCCACTGGGGAAATGTCAAGTATATCACCATATTGCCAATCTGAAGCCCTCATTTAATTTCATGCTTGTTTTAACAATAAAGAGGGATAGTTTAGGCACATTTGGAGCATTACATGTCTGAACAGAAAATATAAAGCCCAAATATTGCTGTTAAAATGGTCCAAAATAGATGTAAATCAGCCCAAACCAGTACTAAATATTGCTCTGTAACCATGAAACTTGGCCCAATTATCACCTGCCACATACTACATCTGATTGCATAGGTTTTAGGATTACATCTGGTGTACCAGTGGTGTCATCTGTGTCAAATAGACTCCAGGAAGGCGAAAATACAGCTTCAGGTGGCTGCATCAGGATGTGCTGATATTTTCTCAATTAAGGCAGATTTAAGGCTGTAAACCATGTTGAGTCCCACAGGACTCGCCACAGAAGTGAATTTGACTAGTGTTTTCTTTAAGAAATGCATATCCAGCCCAAAGTACAGGTTCAGGGAGTGTAGGTGGCGAGGATTTCATAAAATGCCAGATCAGTCCAAACCACCCCTTAAAGTTGGCCAATCTTGCTGAAATTCTCAAAGAAAACTCAGTTTATATCAGAGAATGAATTTGTATTGGCCTGGTCTACTCGAGAGCCATATTAGGAATTTCATTTTCCGGGGTGTGGGGGGGGGGCCCTGGCCTCCCCCCACTGGGGAAATGTCAAGTATATCACCATATTGCCAATCTGAAGCCCTCATTTAATTTCATGCTTGTTTTAACAATAAAGAGGGATAGTTTAGGCACATTTGGAGCATTACATGTCTGAACAGAAAATATAAAGCCCAAATATTGCTGTTAAAATGGTCCAAAATAGATGTAAATCAGCCCAAACCAGTACTAAATATTGCTCTGTAACCATGAAACTTGGCCCAATTATCACCTGCCACATACTACATCTGATTGCATAGGTTTTAGGATTACATCTGGTGTACCAGTGGTGTCATCTGTGTCAAATAGACTCCAGGAAGGCGAAAATACAGCTTCAGGTGGCTGCATCAGGATGTGCTGATATTTTCTCAATTAAGGCAGATTTAAGGCTGTAAACCATGTTGAGTCCCACAGGACTCGCCACAGAAGTGAATTTGACTAGTGTTTTCTTTAAGAAATGCATATCCAGCCCAAAGTACAGGTTCAGGGAGTGTAGGTGGCGAGGATTTCATAAAATGCCAGATCAGTCCAAACCACCCCTTAAAGTTGGCCAATCTTGCTGAAATTCTCAAAGAAAACTCAGTTTATATCAGAGAATGAATTTGTATTGGCCTGGTCTACTCGAGAGCCATATTAGGAATTTCATTTTCCGGGGTGTGGGGGGGGCCCCTGGCCTCCCCCCACTGGGGAAATGTCAAGTATATCACCATATTGCCAATCTGAAGCCCTCATTTAATTTCATGCTTGTTTTAACAATAAAGAGGGATAGTTTAGGCACATTTGGAGCATTACATGTCTGAACAGAAAATATAAAGCCCAAATATTGCTGTTAAAATGGTCCAAAATAGATGTAAATCAGCCCAAACCAGTACTAAATATTGCTCTGTAACCATGAAACTTGGCCCAATTATCACCTGCCACATACTACATCTGATTGCATAGGTTTTAGGATTACATCTGGTGTACCAGTGGTGTCATCTGTGTCAAATAGACTCCAGGAAGGCGAAAATACAGCTTCAGGTGGCTGCATCAGGATGTGCTGATATTTTCTCAATTAAGGCAGATTTAAGGCTGTAAACCATGTTGAGTCCCACAGGACTCGCCACAGAAGTGAATTTGACTAGTGTTTTCTTTAAGAAATGCATATCCAGCCCAAAGTACAGGTTCAGGGAGTGTAGGTGGCGAGGATTTCATAAAATGCCAGATCAGTCCAAACCACCCCTTAAAGTTGGCCAATCTTGCTGAAATTCTCAAAGAAAACTCAGTTTATATCAGAGAATGAATTTGTATTGGTCTGGTCTACTCGAGAGCCATATTAGGAATTTCATTTTCCGGGGTGTGGGGGGGGGCCCCTGGCCTCCCCCCACTGGGGAAATGTCAAGTATATCACCATATTGCCAATCTGAAGCCCTCATTTAATTTCATGCTTGTTTTAACAATAAAGAGGGATAGTTTAGGCACATTTGGAGCATTACATGTCTGAACAGAAAATATAAAGCCCAAATATTGCTGTTAAAATGGTCCAAAATAGATGTAAATCAGCCCAAACCAGTACTAAATATTGCTCTGTAACCATGAAACTTGGCCCAATTATCACCTGCCACATACTACATCTGATTGCATAGGTTTTAGGATTACATCTGGTGTACCAGTGGTGTCATCTGTGTCAAATAGACTCCAGGAAGGCGAAAATACAGCTTCAGGTGGCTGCATCAGGATGTGCTGATATTTTCTCAATTAAGGCAGATTTAAGGCTGTAAACCATGTTGAGTCCCACAGGACTCGCCACAGAAGTGAATTTGACTAGTGTTTTCTTTAAGAAATGCATATCCAGCCCAAAGTACAGGTTCAGGGAGTGTAGGTGGCGAGGATTTCATAAAATGCCAGATCAGTCCAAACCACCCCTTAAAGTTGGCCAATCTTGCTGAAATTCTCAAAGAAAACTCAGTTTATATCAGAGAATGAATTTGTATTGGCCTGGTCTACTCGAGAGCCATATTAGGAATTTCATTTTCCGGGGTGTGGGGGGGGGCCCCTGGCCTCCCCCCACTGGGGAAATGTCAAGTATATCACCATATTGCCAATCTGAAGCCCTCATTTAATTTCATGCTTGTTTTAACAATAAAGAGGGATAGTTTAGGCACATTTGGAGCATTACATGTCTGAACAGAAAATATAAAGCCCAAATATTGCTGTTAAAATGGTCCAAAATAGATGTAAATCAGCCCAAACCAGTACTAAATATTGCTCTGTAACCATGAAACTTGGCCCAATTATCACCTGCCACATACTACATCTGATTGCATAGGTTTTAGGATTACATCTGGTGTACCAGTGGTGTCATCTGTGTCAAATAGACTCCAGGAAGGCGAAAATACAGCTTCAGGTGGCTGCATCAGGATGTGCTGATATTTTCTCAATTAAGGCAGATTTAAGGCTGTAAACCATGTTGAGTCCCACAGGACTCGCCACAGAAGTGAATTTGACTAGTGTTTTCTTTAAGAAATGCATATCCAGCCCAAAGTACAGGTTCAGGGAGTGTAGGTGGCGAGGATTTCATAAAATGCCAGATCAGTCCAAACCACCCCTTAAAGTTGGCCAATCTTGCTGAAATTCTCAAAGAAAACTCAGTTTATATCAGAGAATGAATTTGTATTGGCCTGGTCTACTCGAGAGCCATATTAGGAATTTCATTTTCCGGGGTGTGGGGGGGGGGCCCCTGGCCTCCCCCCACTGGGGAAATGTCAAGTATATCACCATATTGCCAATCTGAAGCCCTCATTTAATTTCATGCTTGTTTTAACAATAAAGAGGGATAGTTTAGGCACATTTGGAGCATTACATGTCTGAACAGAAAATATAAAGCCCAAATATTGCTGTTAAAATGGTCCAAAATAGATGTAAATCAGCCCAAACCAGTACTAAATATTGCTCTGTAACCATGAAACTTGGCCCAATTATCACCTGCCACATACTACATCTGATTGCATAGGTTTTAGGATTACATCTGGTGTACCAGTGGTGTCATCTGTGTCAAATAGACTCCAGGAAGGCGAAAATACAGCTTCAGGTGGCTGCATCAGGATGTGCTGATATTTTCTCAATTAAGGCAGATTTAAGGCTGTAAACCATGTTGAGTCCCACAGGACTCGCCACAGAAGTGAATTTGACTAGTGTTTTCTTTAAGAAATGCATATCCAGCCCAAAGTACAGGTTCAGGGAGTGTAGGTGGCGAGGATTTCATAAAATGCCAGATCAGTCCAAACCACCCCTTAAAGTTGGCCAATCTTGCTGAAATTCTCAAAGAAAACTCAGTTTATATCAGAGAATGAATTTGTATTGGCCTGGTCTACTCGAGAGCCATATTAGGAATTTCATTTTCCGGGGTGTGGGGGGGGGCCCCTGGCCTCCCCCCACTGGGGAAATGTCAAGTATATCACCATATTGCCAATCTGAAGCCCTCATTTAATTTCATGCTTGTTTTAACAATAAAGAGGGATAGTTTAGGCACATTTGGAGCATTACATGTCTGAACAGAAAATATAAAGCCCAAATATTGCTGTTAAAATGGTCCAAAATAGATGTAAATCAGCCCAAACCAGTACTAAATATTGCTCTGTAACCATGAAACTTGGCCCAATTATCACCTGCCACATACTACATCTGATTGCATAGGTTTTAGGATTACATCTGGTGTACCAGTGGTGTCATCTGTGTCAAATAGACTCCAGGAAGGCGAAAATACAGCTTCAGGTGGCTGCATCAGGATGTGCTGATATTTTCTCAATTAAGGCAGATTTAAGGCTGTAAACCATGTTGAGTCCCACAGGACTCGCCACAGAAGTGAATTTGACTAGTGTTTTCTTTAAGAAATGCATATCCAGCCCAAAGTACAGGTTCAGGGAGTGTAGGTGGCGAGGATTTCATAAAATGCCAGATCAGTCCAAACCACCCCTTAAAGTTGGCCAATCTTGCTGAAATTCTCAAAGAAAACTCAGTTTATATCAGAGAATGAATTTGTATTGGCCTGGTCTACTCGAGAGCCATATTAGGAATTTCATTTTCCGGGGTGTGGGGGGGCCCCTGGCCTCCCCCCACTGGGGAAATGTCAAGTATATCACCATATTGCCAATCTGAAGCCCTCATTTAATTTCATGCTTGTTTTAACAATAAAGAGGGATAGTTTAGGCACATTTGGAGCATTACATGTCTGAACAGAAAATATAAAGCCCAAATATTGCTGTTAAAATGGTCCAAAATAGATGTAAATCAGCCCAAACCAGTACTAAATATTGCTCTGTAACCATGAAACTTGGCCCAATTATCACCTGCCACATACTACATCTGATTGCATAGGTTTTAGGATTACATCTGGTGTACCAGTGGTGTCATCTGTGTCAAATAGACTCCAGGAAGGCGAAAATACAGCTTCAGGTGGCTGCATCAGGATGTGCTGATATTTTCTCAATTAAGGCAGATTTAAGGCTGTAAACCATGTTGAGTCCCACAGGACTCGCCACAGAAGTGAATTTGACTAGTGTTTTCTTTAAGAAATGCATATCCAGCCCAAAGTACAGGTTCAGGGAGTGTAGGTGGCGAGGATTTCATAAAATGCCAGATCAGTCCAAACCACCCCTTAAAGTTGGCCAATCTTGCTGAAATTCTCAAAGAAAACTCAGTTTATATCAGAGAATGAATTTGTATTGGCCTGGTCTACTCGAGAGCCATATTAGGAATTTCATTTTCCGGGGTGTGGGGGGGCCCCTGGCCTCCCCCCACTGGGGAAATGTCAAGTATATCACCATATTGCCAATCTGAAGCCCTCATTTAATTTCATGCTTGTTTTAACAATAAAGAGGGATAGTTTAGGCACATTTGGAGCATTACATGTCTGAACAGAAAATATAAAGCCCAAATATTGCTGTTAAAATGGTCCAAAATAGATGTAAATCAGCCCAAACCAGTACTAAATATTGCTCTGTAACCATGAAACTTGGCCCAATTATCACCTGCCACATACTACATCTGATTGCATAGGTTTTAGGATTACATCTGGTGTACCAGTGGTGTCATCTGTGTCAAATAGACTCCAGGAAGGCGAAAATACAGCTTCAGGTGGCTGCATCAGGATGTGCTGATATTTTCTCAATTAAGGCAGATTTAAGGCTGTAAACCATGTTGAGTCCCACAGGACTCGCCACAGAAGTGAATTTGACTAGTGTTTTCTTTAAGAAATGCATATCCAGCCCAAAGTACAGGTTCAGGGAGTGTAGGTGGCGAGGATTTCATAAAATGCCAGATCAGTCCAAACCACCCCTTAAAGTTGGCCAATCTTGCTGAAATTCTCAAAGAAAACTCAGTTTATATCAGAGAATGAATTTGTATTGGCCTGGTCTACTCGAGAGCCATATTAGGAATTTCATTTTCCGGGGTGTGGGGGGGGCCCCTGGCCTCCCCCCACTGGGGAAATGTCAAGTATATCACCATATTGCCAATCTGAAGCCCTCATTTAATTTCATGCTTGTTTTAACAATAAAGAGGGATAGTTTAGGCACATTTGGAGCATTACATGTCTGAACAGAAAATATAAAGCCCAAATATTGCTGTTAAAATGGTCCAAAATAGATGTAAATCAGCCCAAACCAGTACTAAATATTGCTCTGTAACCATGAAACTTGGCCCAATTATCACCTGCCACATACTACATCTGATTGCATAGGTTTTAGGATTACATCTGGTGTACCAGTGGTGTCATCTGTGTCAAATAGACTCCAGGAAGGCGAAAATACAGCTTCAGGTGGCTGCATCAGGATGTGCTGATATTTTCTCAATTAAGGCAGATTTAAGGCTGTAAACCATGTTGAGTCCCACAGGACTCGCCACAGAAGTGAATTTGACTAGTGTTTTCTTTAAGAAATGCATATCCAGCCCAAAGTACAGGTTCAGGGAGTGTAGGTGGCGAGGATTTCATAAAATGCCAGATCAGTCCAAACCACCCCTTAAAGTTGGCCAATCTTGCTGAAATTCTCAAAGAAAACTCAGTTTATATCAGAGAATGAATTTGTATTGGCCTGGTCTACTCGAGAGCCATATTAGGAATTTCATTTTCCGGGGTGTGGGGGGGGCCCCTGGCCTCCCCCCACTGGGGAAATGTCAAGTATATCACCATATTGCCAATCTGAAGCCCTCATTTAATTTCATGCTTGTTTTAACAATAAAGAGGGATAGTTTAGGCACATTTGGAGCATTACATGTCTGAACAGAAAATATAAAGCCCAAATATTGCTGTTAAAATGGTCCAAAATAGATGTAAATCAGCCCAAACCAGTACTAAATATTGCTCTGTAACCATGAAACTTGGCCCAATTATCACCTGCCACATACTACATCTGATTGCATAGGTTTTAGGATTACATCTGGTGTACCAGTGGTGTCATCTGTGTCAAATAGACTCCAGGAAGGCGAAAATACAGCTTCAGGTGGCTGCATCAGGATGTGCTGATATTTTCTCAATTAAGGCAGATTTAAGGCTGTAAACCATGTTGAGTCCCACAGGACTCGCCACAGAAGTGAATTTGACTAGTGTTTTCTTTAAGAAATGCATATCCAGCCCAAAGTACAGGTTCAGGGAGTGTAGGTGGCGAGGATTTCATAAAATGCCAGATCAGTCCAAACCACCCCTTAAAGTTGGCCAATCTTGCTGAAATTCTCAAAGAAAACTCAGTTTATATCAGAGAATGAATTTGTATTGGCCTGGTCTACTCGAGAGCCATATTAGGAATTTCATTTTCCGGGGTGTGGGGGGGGGGGCCCTGGCCTCCCCCCACTGGGGAAATGTCAAGTATATCACCATATTGCCAATCTGAAGCCCTCATTTAATTTCATGCTTGTTTTAACAATAAAGAGGGATAGTTTAGGCACATTTGGAGCATTACATGTCTGAACAGAAAATATAAAGCCCAAATATTGCTGTTAAAATGGTCCAAAATAGATGTAAATCAGCCCAAACCAGTACTAAATATTGCTCTGTAACCATGAAACTTGGCCCAATTATCACCTGCCACATACTACATCTGATTGCATAGGTTTTAGGATTACATCTGGTGTACCAGTGGTGTCATCTGTGTCAAATAGACTCCAGGAAGGCGAAAATACAGCTTCAGGTGGCTGCATCAGGATGTGCTGATATTTTCTCAATTAAGGCAGATTTAAGGCTGTAAACCATGTTGAGTCCCACAGGACTCGCCACAGAAGTGAATTTGACTAGTGTTTTCTTTAAGAAATGCATATCCAGCCCAAAGTACAGGTTCAGGGAGTGTAGGTGGCGAGGATTTCATAAAATGCCAGATCAGTCCAAACCACCCCTTAAAGTTGGCCAATCTTGCTGAAATTCTCAAAGAAAACTCAGTTTATATCAGAGAATGAATTTGTATTGGCCTGGTCTACTCGAGAGCCATATTAGGAATTTCATTTTCCGGGGTGTGGGGGGGGGGGCCCTGGCCTCCCCCCACTGGGGAAATGTCAAGTATATCACCATATTGCCAATCTGAAGCCCTCATTTAATTTCATGCTTGTTTTAACAATAAAGAGGGATAGTTTAGGCACATTTGGAGCATTACATGTCTGAACAGAAAATATAAAGCCCAAATATTGCTGTTAAAATGGTCCAAAATAGATGTAAATCAGCCCAAACCAGTACTAAATATTGCTCTGTAACCATGAAACTTGGCCCAATTATCACCTGCCACATACTACATCTGATTGCATAGGTTTTAGGATTACATCTGGTGTACCAGTGGTGTCATCTGTGTCAAATAGACTCCAGGAAGGCGAAAATACAGCTTCAGGTGGCTGCATCAGGATGTGCTGATATTTTCTCAATTAAGGCAGATTTAAGGCTGTAAACCATGTTGAGTCCCACAGGACTCGCCACAGAAGTGAATTTGACTAGTGTTTTCTTTAAGAAATGCATATCCAGCCCAAAGTACAGGTTCAGGGAGTGTAGGTGGCGAGGATTTCATAAAATGCCAGATCAGTCCAAACCACCCCTTAAAGTTGGCCAATCTTGCTGAAATTCTCAAAGAAAACTCAGTTTATATCAGAGAATGAATTTGTATTGGCCTGGTCTACTCGAGAGCCATATTAGGAATTTCATTTTCCGGGGTGTGGGGGGGGCCCCTGGCCTCCCCCCACTGGGGAAATGTCAAGTATATCACCATATTGCCAATCTGAAGCCCTCATTTAATTTCATGCTTGTTTTAACAATAAAGAGGGATAGTTTAGGCACATTTGGAGCATTACATGTCTGAACAGAAAATATAAAGCCCAAATATTGCTGTTAAAATGGTCCAAAATAGATGTAAATCAGCCCAAACCAGTACTAAATATTGCTCTGTAACCATGAAACTTGGCCCAATTATCACCTGCCACATACTACATCTGATTGCATAGGTTTTAGGATTACATCTGGTGTACCAGTGGTGTCATCTGTGTCAAATAGACTCCAGGAAGGCGAAAATACAGCTTCAGGTGGCTGCATCAGGATGTGCTGATATTTTCTCAATTAAGGCAGATTTAAGGCTGTAAACCATGTTGAGTCCCACAGGACTCGCCACAGAAGTGAATTTGACTAGTGTTTTCTTTAAGAAATGCATATCCAGCCCAAAGTACAGGTTCAGGGAGTGTAGGTGGCGAGGATTTCATAAAATGCCAGATCAGTCCAAACCACCCCTTAAAGTTGGCCAATCTTGCTGAAATTCTCAAAGAAAACTCAGTTTATATCAGAGAATGAATTTGTATTGGCCTGGTCTACTCGAGAGCCATATTAGGAATTTCATTTTCCGGGGTGTGGGGGGGGGCCCCTGGCCTCCCCCCACTGGGGAAATGTCAAGTATATCACCATATTGCCAATCTGAAGCCCTCATTTAATTTCATGCTTGTTTTAACAATAAAGAGGGATAGTTTAGGCACATTTGAAGCATTACATGTCTGAACAGAAAATATAAAGCCCAAATATTGCTGTTAAAATGGTCCAAAATAGATGTAAATCAGCCCAAACCAGTACTAAATATTGCTCTGTAACCATGAAACTTGGCCCAATTATCACCTGCCACATACTACATCTGATTGCATAGGTTTTAGGATTACATCTGGTGTACCAGTGGTGTCATCTGTGTCAAATAGACTCCAGGAAGGCGAAAATACAGCTTCAGGTGGCTGCATCAGGATGTGCTGATATTTTCTCAATTAAGGCAGATTTAAGGCTGTAAACCATGTTGAGTCCCACAGGACTCGCCACAGAAGTGAATTTGACTAGTGTTTTCTTTAAGAAATGCATATCCAGCCCAAAGTACAGGTTCAGGGAGTGTAGGTGGCGAGGATTTCATAAAATGCCAGATCAGTCCAAACCACCCCTTAAAGTTGGCCAATCTTGCTGAAATTCTCAAAGAAAACTCAGTTTATATCAGAGAATGAATTTGTATTGGCCTGGTCTACTCGAGAGCCATATTAGGAATTTCATTTTCCGGGGTGTGGGGGGGGGCCCCTGGCCTCCCCCCACTGGGGAAATGTCAAGTATATCACCATATTGCCAATCTGAAGCCCTCATTTAATTTCATGCTTGTTTTAACAATAAAGAGGGATAGTTTAGGCACATTTGGAGCATTACATGTCTGAACAGAAAATATAAAGCCCAAATATTGCTGTTAAAATGGTCCAAAATAGATGTAAATCAGCCCAAACCAGTACTAAATATTGCTCTGTAACCATGAAACTTGGCCCAATTATCACCTGCCACATACTACATCTGATTGCATAGGTTTTAGGATTACATCTGGTGTACCAGTGGTGTCATCTGTGTCAAATAGACTCCAGGAAGGCGAAAATACAGCTTCAGGTGGCTGCATCAGGATGTGCTGATATTTTCTCAATTAAGGCAGATTTAAGGCTGTAAACCATGTTGAGTCCCACAGGACTCGCCACAGAAGTGAATTTGACTAGTGTTTTCTTTAAGAAATGCATATCCAGCCCAAAGTACAGGTTCAGGGAGTGTAGGTGGCGAGGATTTCATAAAATGCCAGATCAGTCCAAACCACCCCTTAAAGTTGGCCAATCTTGCTGAAATTCTCAAAGAAAACTCAGTTTATATCAGAGAATGAATTTGTATTGGCCTGGTCTACTCGAGAGCCATATTAGGAATTTCATTTTCCGGGGTGTGGGGGGGGGCCCCTGGCCTCCCCCCACTGGGGAAATGTCAAGTATATCACCATATTGCCAATCTGAAGCCCTCATTTAATTTCATGCTTGTTTTAACAATAAAGAGGGATAGTTTAGGCACATTTGGAGCATTACATGTCTGAACAGAAAATATAAAGCCCAAATATTGCTGTTAAAATGGTCCAAAATAGATGTAAATCAGCCCAAACCAGTACTAAATATTGCTCTGTAACCATGAAACTTGGCCCAATTATCACCTGCCACATACTACATCTGATTGCATAGGTTTTAGGATTACATCTGGTGTACCAGTGGTGTCATCTGTGTCAAATAGACTCCAGGAAGGCGAAAATACAGCTTCAGGTGGCTGCATCAGGATGTGCTGATATTTTCTCAATTAAGGCAGATTTAAGGCTGTAAACCATGTTGAGTCCCACAGGACTCGCCACAGAAGTGAATTTGACTAGTGTTTTCTTTAAGAAATGCATATCCAGCCCAAAGTACAGGTTCAGGGAGTGTAGGTGGCGAGGATTTCATAAAATGCCAGATCAGTCCAAACCACCCCTTAAAGTTGGCCAATCTTGCTGAAATTCTCAAAGAAAACTCAGTTTATATCAGAGAATGAATTTGTATTGGCCTGGTCTACTCGAGAGCCATATTAGGAATTTCATTTTCCGGGGTGTGGGGGGGGGCCCCTGGCCTCCCCCCACTGGGGAAATGTCAAGTATATCACCATATTGCCAATCTGAAGCCCTCATTTAATTTCATGCTTGTTTTAACAATAAAGAGGGATAGTTTAGGCACATTTGGAGCATTACATGTCTGAACAGAAAATATAAAGCCCAAATATTGCTGTTAAAATGGTCCAAAATAGATGTAAATCAGCCCAAACCAGTACTAAATATTGCTCTGTAACCATGAAACTTGGCCCAATTATCACCTGCCACATACTACATCTGATTGCATAGGTTTTAGGATTACATCTGGTGTACCAGTGGTGTCATCTGTGTCAAATAGACTCCAGGAAGGCGAAAATACAGCTTCAGGTGGCTGCATCAGGATGTGCTGATATTTTCTCAATTAAGGCAGATTTAAGGCTGTAAACCATGTTGAGTCCCACAGGACTCGCCACAGAAGTGAATTTGACTAGTGTTTTCTTTAAGAAATGCATATCCAGCCCAAAGTACAGGTTCAGGGAGTGTAGGTGGCGAGGATTTCATAAAATGCCAGATCAGTCCAAACCACCCCTTAAAGTTGGCCAATCTTGCTGAAATTCTCAAAGAAAACTCAGTTTATATCAGAGAATGAATTTGTATTGGCCTGGTCTACTCGAGAGCCATATTAGGAATTTCATTTTCCGGGGTGTGGGGGGGGGCCCCTGGCCTCCCCCCACTGGGGAAATGTCAAGTATATCACCATATTGCCAATCTGAAGCCCTCATTTAATTTCATGCTTGTTTTAACAATAAAGAGGGATAGTTTAGGCACATTTGGAGCATTACATGTCTGAACAGAAAATATAAAGCCCAAATATTGCTGTTAAAATGGTCCAAAATAGATGTAAATCAGCCCAAACCAGTACTAAATATTGCTCTGTAACCATGAAACTTGGCCCAATTATCACCTGCCACATACTACATCTGATTGCATAGGTTTTAGGATTACATCTGGTGTACCAGTGGTGTCATCTGTGTCAAATAGACTCCAGGAAGGCGAAAATACAGCTTCAGGTGGCTGCATCAGGATGTGCTGATATTTTCTCAATTAAGGCAGATTTAAGGCTGTAAACCATGTTGAGTCCCACAGGACTCGCCACAGAAGTGAATTTGACTAGTGTTTTCTTTAAGAAATGCATATCCAGCCCAAAGTACAGGTTCAGGGAGTGTAGGTGGCGAGGATTTCATAAAATGCCAGATCAGTCCAAACCACCCCTTAAAGTTGGCCAATCTTGCTGAAATTCTCAAAGAAAACTCAGTTTATATCAGAGAATGAATTTGTATTGGCCTGGTCTACTCGAGAGCCATATTAGGAATTTCATTTTCCGGGGTGTGGGGGGGGGCCCTGGCCTCCCCCCACTGGGGAAATGTCAAGTATATCACCATATTGCCAATCTGAAGCCCTCATTTAATTTCATGCTTGTTTTAACAATAAAGAGGGATAGTTTAGGCACATTTGGAGCATTACATGTCTGAACAGAAAATATAAAGCCCAAATATTGCTGTTAAAATGGTCCAAAATAGATGTAAATCAGCCCAAACCAGTACTAAATATTGCTCTGTAACCATGAAACTTGGCCCAATTATCACCTGCCACATACTACATCTGATTGCATAGGTTTTAGGATTACATCTGGTGTACCAGTGGTGTCATCTGTGTCAAATAGACTCCAGGAAGGCGAAAATACAGCTTCAGGTGGCTGCATCAGGATGTGCTGATATTTTCTCAATTAAGGCAGATTTAAGGCTGTAAACCATGTTGAGTCCCACAGGACTCGCCACAGAAGTGAATTTGACTAGTGTTTTCTTTAAGAAATGCATATCCAGCCCAAAGTACAGGTTCAGGGAGTGTAGGTGGCGAGGATTTCATAAAATGCCAGATCAGTCCAAACCACCCCTTAAAGTTGGCCAATCTTGCTGAAATTCTCAAAGAAAACTCAGTTTATATCAGAGAATGAATTTGTATTGGCCTGGTCTACTCGAGAGCCATATTAGGAATTTCATTTTCCGGGGTGTGGGGGGGGGCCCCTGGCCTCCCCCCACTGGGGAAATGTCAAGTATATCACCATATTGCCAATCTGAAGCCCTCATTTAATTTCATGCTT